>JAVSBS010018916.1:0-15112 GCA_033124195.1 Coracias cyanogaster | reverse complement strand
GTCCTTGCTTTGTGTTAAGTTTCCTTCTCAGCAACAAGGTGCAGCCTTTCCCAGAGATGCTGCTTCCACCCTTGCTTTGCTCCATAGCTAAAAATACCATGCTCAGAGACTGACACCCCAGGGAGAATTTTGAGGCTTTGGGGAAATTTCATACCTCTTGAATTTCAAATCTATTGTTTCAAGTTGCCCACAGAGAAGTCTCCATTGATTTCCATAACCTAATCAGAAAGCAGGCATGTTTCTGCAAGCACCATTGCTATAAGCAAATCCTCCAACTACATTACAGAAGTTTCATCTGCATAGCTGGGAGTTTGATTTGACATGTGTTTCCTTCAGTGCAGCTCCAGCGTAAACCTCCTCAGTCCCCTCCTTTGGGCTGATACCTCTGTTTTTGCAGCCTTGGAGTTTTAAAGGATTAAGCCATTTTAGATTGTAGGGCTGTTGGGGGGGTTGTTTTGTTTTTTTCAGTCAAGCCAAAAATAATTGTTCTTATCCCCATCAGATTCACCATCTGCCCCAGGCAGCTAAAGCAATATGACTGGTGGCCCATGAAAAGAAGCACTTGTGAAGTGACATCTTCAAATCAGTTTTGAAAGTAGTGGGGGGGAAAGCTTCAGTGCACTTGAGCTTGTTCTTGTTCAAATACCACTCAGCCCAGTAAACTTCTTTTACACTGCTGCTGCTACTACAAATGTCTATGAGACTTGTGTTCTCAGATGATTTGGGCTTTACCTTCTGTTTTCTGCTTTTTGGGCAGTAAGTAAGGCCATGGCTTCTCTCGGGAGAGATGCATATTAGCCCCAGGGAGGCTTTGTAAAGCCTTTTGAAGCAGAAAAGCCACCAGGGACCTTCATATCTTGGCCAGAGCAGCCATGAAAAAACAGCACTGCAGCTTCAATCCACACTAATAATTTTTATGGTGGATCTTCAGTCAGGAAGGGTCTACACACCTACAGACCCAGCACAGGGGAGCAGTTCTGCTTACACTGCCTCCAGACCTGTGGGTTTCTTCCTGTTCAGTTTTCAATTATTTAATTCTCACTTTATGGCCTTTCTTTCCCTGCACATTAACAGCTGGTGGTTTTGAAGGCTGCAGTTGGCAAGGGCAGTGACTGGAATGGATAGTAATTACTTGCTGAGCTTGTTATAATTGTTCAGTTATTGAATAATTTTGAAAGGCAAGGAGGAGGAATATATGGTTAATTAAGAGCCCAGTTAATCACTGCTAAATTTAGCCTTCCACAACCATGCTCACCTTCTGCAGATTTGAAAACCTTTGCTTACCTGCACTGCTGAGGGAAGCAGGAACACTTGCTCTCTGGTCTTGGACTCCAGTCATGGAGATGGCACTTGCCCTTTGCCCTGTGGGGTCACGGTTTTGGTCCTTACGCTCTGCGATCTCCGACCCTCCCACAGCTGGCTCTGTGGGCACGAAGATCTCTCTGAAGCTGCCAGTCTCCAGTGAGATGTTCAGTTTGAAACAACTCACCTGTAAGTGCTCAGGCACTTCTGGGACCAAATCCTCATCTGTTGAAAAAAGTGACATTACAGTCAGAATAGCAAAGTATGAGCACTTACTAAAGCCCAGTAAGTGCAAGCAGGAGAAAAAGCTTCCAAGCCTGTGTAATTTTTCTATTGCTGCTGATGTAACACAGTTGCTGGGCACACATTTCTTCAGCTTGAGGTTTTTTGATCACTTAAGGCTTAGGAAGCAAGTTTATAACGCAGAGAAAGCTTTCAGGAGCCTGGACTAACTTCCAGAGCTCCTGGGAGTCTGCAAGGCAGTGCTCCAGGCAAAAAAAGCATTTGCAGCTTATTGTCATGTCTTCACTGTAGCACCAAGAATGTCAAGTATCCATGTGAGCGTTGGGACAGGCTTGTAACTGAAAGGAGTTTAAGGAGAGTTTTGAGGGAAGGAATTACATGGGAAGTAGCACTTGGCTCAGGGATGAGTACAACGTAATTTTAAACAATTAGTGAACAGATTTTAACTATTTTGCTTTGAGCTATTATCCTTTGTCCTAGGTTAATTTAACACATAGTATTATCCTTTGTCCTAGATCAATTTAGCACATGATATTCCTCACACACAATACCAGTCAGGTGTAAGCACCACTGGCAGACGTGCCTGTGGGATCTGGCTGTCAGCAGGCACACCTTACTGGAAAGGCTCCCCTCCTCCCCGCATGGAAGTAACTGCAGAGGTTCAGAAAGGAAAGAAAAAGAAAAAGAAAAGCCCTGAAAACCTTGCTGACCACAGGCAGAGTTATCCCCTTTGCACTTCCAAAGTGAAAAATGTTTAGAGGCTCCAAGAGCTAGTGGCTCCTTGGAGCCCACCTATAGTACACACAAAAAGAGGTGGAAGAGTCTGTTCTGAACCTCATCCTTCACAATATCCTTCAGAACAAAGTAAACTTCTTTTTTCCGTTAGGGAGAAGACATTAGAATAAGCCAAATCTTGTATGTCTGGAGACACATCAGTCTTTTACAAAGTCATCCATTAATTTCTTGTATTTTGCTTTTAGTTTAAATGCTACCAAAAAGGAAAATCATTTTAAAATAGGTTTTTCAGAGCAAAGTCTGCAAGGTATATTCTTCAGAATGGAAGAGCTGTGAAAGCAGGTTGGTTTTAGAATCCAACAACCCTGACAGCCTCCTTGAAGCAGCACACAGCCACATCAGTTCTGCAGTTACCCGTGGTGACAAAATTGTTGAATGAAATGGAATCCAAACCCGTCGAGGGTTGTAAACTCACAAACGGTCAGAATAAGTGACCTGGAATAACTGGTTGAATACACCACTGGGTCCTTAATTGAATATTTTGCCAAATTGCTCCAAATTAATGGAGCTTGTCCATTCTGAGTCTGGGCTGCTGAGGAGATGAGAAGCTCCTGGTAGGATCTAGGTGACTATTTATAAGAAGAGGACAAGGTATAAGGCAGCTCTTCTAGAGATTTTGTGATTTCAAGTAGAGAAGTATTACGGGATATTCTTTTTCTGCCCTTAATGAAAAAGAATCAAGTTAACATATGGGCTAGAATTACTGTTTTCTCTTCAGTAAGCATTTTCTTCTAAATTAGTAAGGATGAGACATCTACTTTAGGAAAACAATACATCAATAAAGTAGCTGCCTTAAACCAGGCAAGTGACTTGGCTTCATTCCCCGCTCAGTTCCATCAGCACCACGTGTATTATACCCTGGAGGGTTTGTGCTTGTGTATTTGGGGCCACTTCCACTCCCAGGGCCGTGATTTTTAGGAAGCCCCTGGCAGGGCTGAGCTCCGGGCTGGCTGGCCATACAGCGGTGCTGGTCCCAGGCAGGTTGTCCCATGGGCAAGTGTCCCAGCTCCTGCTGCTGCCCCGTATGAGCCTTCAGCCCGGGGACACGGCGTGGCCGCAGCCACGCTGCCCGGCAGGCACCCATCTCATCCTCTTACGGGTCTTGCCCAGGCAGTGGCATTTAATCAAAGTCATTCCTTAAAGTTTTTTTAACTATTTGTCCTGAAATGTCCTGATTTAAAGTAAGGCTTTATGCAAAGCATTTCTACAAATTAGCTTCTTAAGTTCCAGAGGAGCCTCATATTTAAAAAAAAAAGTTTTAATCATTCAGTCTTGCCTTTGTGCTTTCTGGTCCTTCCTTCTGGGCACCTCTCCAGTTTTCTTGCTGATCCCATTCCCCTACATTTTTCTGCTGGATTTTGGAGGTCACGTGCTAGGAAGAGAACTAGAGGAATGCTGTCAGGGGCTTTTCCTCCTGCCAAGTGTCCCTGCCAGAGCATCTTTCTGTAGCACACTAGTGCAGCATCAATTTTCTGCCTCTCCTGTCAGCCTCCTTTCCTTACTGGTTCCCAAACAGCTACAAAAAGTCAGCAACTACAGAGTCCTATCAGCAAATGATGGCTAGAGAAGTGCTGCAAACTGATCTCAACTCTCAATACTAAGTGAAATGTCTCTAAAAACCTGTTCCTGTCTCTATCTGTGAAGGGATCCCATACTCTGCTGAATTCCCTGGGCCATCAGTTTTACCTTTCCCCATCACATGTATCTGTGTGATATCAATTGCCATCAAGTGTCACCATCAAGTGGGATGTTAGACCTTGAGTTGAGCGCTCTTTTACCTAGATTTAACCTTTGCTCCTTCTCAGCACCTCTTCAGCAGCAGCAAGTCTCACTCTTCCCATCACCTCTCATGTCTGGCTGAATCCCACAAAAGAGCACAAACATCTTCCATTCCCCTACAGTCTCTTCTGCTGCCACCACCTCCTTAGAGTCTCCAGATCTGGCAGATGTGCCCTACCCATCCCAGCTACTGACTGCATTTTGGACTTGCCAGCCAGAGCCAACCATCCAGCCACCACCATACCCTTAATCTCCTCCCGGCATGGTCTCTACCACCCACCTTGTGAGGGTCCAAGGGACACCAGGGTTTTCTTGGCTTCCTGTGTAGGAGTGTGTGCAGTCAGAATCCTCCTAAGCATCAGTTTTACTGCCTCTTCCCAACATAAACTGGACAAACTGATGCAGTCCTGGCCCTAAGGATAAACACCTTCTCTGCCATTTAGAGTAACTGTCTCCTGAAAAGAGGAATATGGAGCTGAGCTGCAGCGTGCTGCTGGAGAGCTTCAGCAAGGTCCAGGAGGTGCCTGCAGGCTGGTGGCACGGCCCCAGCAGAAGCCTGCCCCTGCTATCAGACATGAACAGGAGCACCCTGCAAGGAGGATTAAGGCAAGAAAAAGCCTGTGCAGTTAACTCAGGTACCATAACAATCTTAAACTTACTTTCTGGAAATACAGAGGACAAGCGATCTTCACCTGAGTCACTTGCAAAAATTCTTTCCGAGGCCTGTGCCCAAATACAGAGATTGGTTTGTAGTTGCAAAATGCTTGGTTTTATGGGGTTTTCATATTTCAGATTTGTTTCTGCTTTTTAGCTGTTTAGGAATGGTAAATCCTTATGTGGTTCAGAAGCATTCTTGGCTATTCTCTCCAAAAAGAACTTAATTTAATATTTATGGTCAGGCCAGTACTTCTGAAGGAGCCTGAGATTAGATAAGCTCATTAAGATCAAGCATTCTTTCCGCACCTGTTTTCTTCCCAACAAAACAGTGTTTCTCAATTTCAAGCTAATTTAGAGACAGATTTTACTTGTCACACTGATACAAACCTGAACCACGGGCATGCTCCGTGAATAAAGCTGGCTCAGATGTACACATTCTGTCCTCACCTTTCAGGACCTTGAGCACAGGAAGATACTCAAGTGATACAGTCTGGGGCAGCTGGGCTACTCAGAATGCATTCAGCAAACACGCCACCACCGCTAGAGAACTAAAATCTTACTAATTTAAAATGATGTTGCAATATCCTATTCCTATCCCCGCCTTTGTCTTCTCTAGCACAAAAAAAGAGCTATGGATGTCTAGGGAGAGTAGTGGCTGCAGCCTCAGGAGGCAGTTCAGTAACCCAGCTGAGTCTTCTCTGCCTCGTGTCCATCCCCTGCACATCTGTCCACAGCTAGAGGAAAACTAAGGTTCCATTGCCCCGTTCAGCTGATGGGCAGGGGAGAGGCAGACGGTGACATTTGCTTATGAAGTTAATTGATCCACTTACTACATTTCATTCATTGGAAAAGAGGCTTTAAGGCTCTGGTTTTTCTCCACTTCTGTTAAGCGGTCTAATAAGAGGATATTGCTGTTCCTTATGACCCCTGCTATGTTTGTAACTTTAAAACCAAGGCCCTTGTAAGTGTACACACAAGTACAGTACTACTACACCTCCCTCTCCAGGGGAGGCAGGCGGACAGACACCTTCACTTCTGCCTTCCTCGGACCCTGCAAATTACAAAGCTGGCCTGACCAGAAGACAGAAGATGTAATTTAGACCACAACATCTCAAAAGTACCTCCCGTACAATTCAGCTCTGGAAAGGCCTTGATTAATGTCCTTCTGTGCATGCTTTATGGTTGAAGTATTTAATTTAAAGAGAATTATTAGGAAGAGGACAAGTTTTAACGGCCTGCTCCAAAGCCTAGATAAAAAAAAAAAATCTTAGCTACAGTCAAAACGTGTTTCACTTGAATTGAAAGTGATAATTTTTGCAGCATACTGGAATTCACTGACTCACCAGCCATCTGGAGGTGCTAAAAGCATTTAAACAAAAGGCAAGAGGTCTCAAGCTCCAGTTGTTGAGATGAAAATGCCAAGGCTCAAAGGCAGCAGGCAGTCAGCTGTGAAGATGGGAGACTTCAAGGCTCTTGGCGCTGATAAATGTGATGAGTGAGCGCCTTCATCACCTCCCGAGCTGTGTGCTTTCAGCTGGGCGCCCTTCGAGATGAGAACAACCTTCCTGAGAAACCCACGTGCATTAATTTTGTGCCTGCGCTGAGGGAGAACAGATTCTTCCTGCCTGCATGTGGCCTGAACAGACAAAGATCTCCAACAAAATGGTGTATAACCAGAAAGGGAAAACGAGCAGGGAGAGGACTAGATTTCCAGATACCGTTCAGGCATGAAAAAGCAGAATAGAACCTCTGTGGGGAATACTGAGGAGGAGGTGCCTATCCCCCTACACCTCAAGTAAAGGATTACAAAATGACTAAAACTTTGTCCTTTTGTTGTTCAAAAAAAAAAAAACCCGAATTTTTCAAACTTTTTTCAGGGGGAAGATTTCTATATACTTCTGTATATTGATGAATTCAGCCTTAATTTCTTCTTGGATTGTTTATTTACAGGTCTAACTTCTGCCTAGTGTCAGAAAAGGTTCAACAGACAGATGCTATAGACTGAGCACACCACCTAAAAAGGGCCCAGTTGATACACAAGATGCATGCAGAGGATGGCTTTGTTTGTCATTTTTTAAATAGATGGATGCAGCATGGCTTCTTTTAGCATGCTCAACATGCACTATTAATTCAAACAGAATATGGACAGGATAAATCACTTAAGTATAGGTCCCACTGAAAATTTATGAAGGGTTTTTAACAGCAAGAGCTATTAAAATGCTTGTAATGGAAAAAAAAGTATTTGGAAAAAAGGAATACTGAAGAAAAAAATATCTCAAAAACTGTGCTACAGTTGACAGTTCTACCACCATGAGAAATTCTTCTTAGAGAGTATGGGCTAAAAGGGTTATAAGGAAAAAGCTCTTTTTCAGTTCTAACCAGACAGTCTCTGAATAAATAATGGACTAAGCTTCTATACCCTATTCAATACCAGCTACAAGTAAAAGCTTAAGTATGCTGGGACACAACTGAGATATGACATCAGTTACCTGGAGGGAGATGGACAGAATCAAAGATGTGCAGTTTGGAAATAGGACAGTTACTTTCCTTGGACAGTCTATCCTGAAAAGCTTTAGTACAGGCCAGCAATACTCCTCTGGAAGGTAAAAAGTGCCTACACATACTTTCGGGATAAAGTGATGATCATTAAAAGCCAGCTGACCGGCAGGTTTCAGCAAACAGGACAAAATGAGCTTTCAGCTTCCTAAGAAGGGTTACAAAGCGGGGATCAGGCAGAAGTATGCTGAGGAGCTCTTCACAGTATTTCACAAGAAGTGACCGACACTCACCACTTCCCGACGACGCTCTTAGCCAGGGTTCCTGAGAAGACTCCCTTTCTGCAGGAGGCCAAGGTGATCGGTGCCTGCCAGAGCCAGCTGCGGTTCAGAAAGGAAATCACTCTTTGCCTCTTCTTGGACTGTTTAGTTGGATTTCCGCACAACAGACTCAAAAAGGAGACAGGAGTTAGGATTATTTTTTTTTTTATGACTGAGGGAGGGAAAAGGAGGGTGGTTGGTTGTATTTTTAATTTCCCCGCCTCAAAGAGCCCTGACCCTCCACCAATGTTTCCTGGTTTTACTCCTAGAATTTAAACAAGGCAGAAATTTTACACATGAGCATGCTGGAGAGATCCAACTCACATGTCAACTCTGTGTAAGGGTATCTGGATGTAGGAGGAATGTGAGGAACTGTATCAAAAACAAAGCCATCTTTATGTACCAGGAAAAGGAAAGCTATTAAGGAGCAAAATCAAATGTACTAATAATTGCAAGTGAAGAAGAAACAAAACCATGATTTTCTTGACAGCATGGTCATTATCAATGCCATTTCAGCCACTTTTATTTGAATGTGCACATCATGGCCACTGATGCCTTAAAGTCACTGATACCTTAAAAGTCCAGGAGACAAATATCAACTTGATTTTATTTCTGAACAGTCAGTTCACAGGATGAGAGATGCACTGTGTTCAGAAAATACTACATTATACAGGCTCTTTAACAATGAAAATCCAAGAGATTAGCTAAGATTTCACCATGGTCTAACATGATCTTGTTGAGCAGTGTTTTATAGAAGGCAGCTCTCAACGTGCCATTTTCATCTAGTGCAACTCACAGCCTGTATGACAGACAGAAGTACCCAATAAAAAGTTTTTAAAGTGGCAAAGCAATCTGTATGGCAGTGTTGCAGAGGGGTGATAGGATGATGTTAAGAATTTTGGAACATAGAACCCCAACCTGGAGAATCCCAACCCAAATCCACACAGGTCCATTCATATTTTGATTCCACTGCTATCAGGTATTTTTGTGGCAAAGGTCCTACATTTATATCTCAAGGTGGCATTAGGAGGCATTTGAAGCCAGTAAAGCAGTTGCAGGTGATCCTGGTCTGCCTCCATAGATTTACAACTTGTGTGTAATGCAAATTTCTCAGAATTAACAGGCTTTGAGACAAGTACTTAGATATGAAACCCAATTTTATTATTCCCTAGCATCCAGCCAGTTTCATAATTCTTTGTTAGCATGGACAAGGAAGCCTCTTTCAGGTTCGAAAAGTTAAATTACAGAGACTAATCTTGCTAGTGTGCCAAATGAGAACATTCACAATGGAGCAAGTCCTAGTGTCCCATCACTCCTCTTTATATTCATCTTCAGTGTAATCCCCCCCTTATTTCCATAAAAGAGTAAATTAAAACAAGAGTGAAAATTGCATAAAATAAACTTTCAAAAGAATTTCTAGGATTTTCAAAGTTCCACAGAAATTATAGGCTATTTTAAAAGTCAGTATGTTTTCTTCAGAATTTGATGGAAGAAAAAAATTGGTTTTCCTACCATTTACTTACCAATGCGCTGACCCACAAAAATCTTTACTTGTAATAAAGCAAGGTAGTTGGCAAGATTATGCATTTTCTTGTTATTTTATCTGTACGGCAATACAATCATCCCTGCTTTTCTGAACTCCTTTCAATTTATTATTCAAGGAACACCACAGACTAAAGGTCCTAGTTAATAGCAAAGAAAAGTCTTCATGCTGAACTGAAAAAGAGAAGTTCAAGGAGAGCTATTGAGAAGGTTTCTGAAACAGATAAAACTGTGATCTAGACAAGATAAAATACAGTATTTCACCACACAAGATCTGTATTTGCTTCAACAATTAAAAAAACCAAGCTTCCCTGAACTTAGCCTTAAGATGAAAACATTTATTGGGTCTAAAAGTGTGTGTCATCATCAAGCTCCAGCTCAAGACCACACCACTTTAAAATGGAGACAGCACCTTCCCTCAGACACCACGTACCACAGTCCACTGGTCCCTGTGGTTGTTAGCCAGGCCTCCACCAGCAAGCCAAGGTTTACAGGACTGAGTCTAAGGAGACCAGAACTGGCATATGGAAAACCACAAAATTAGCTTTTTCCTCAGCTGTTCGCTCCCAGCTACTAGTGCCCTACCTGGGAATTTGGTACTGCTGAATGCCCAGATGAATCCCAAGGACTGTCTGACTGCCTCTGCTCAGCTCTTGGTTTTAGTATTTACCAGATGTACAAGGTTACATGGTCAAGCCAGCTCCATAAAGAGCTCTTAATAACCCTAATACCCAGCTTGCAAGAGGAAGACCGGTCATTTTTGTTAGGACTCACAAAATGAGGCAAGCTGGGAATGCTGCACTCTGATCAGAGGGATCTCATGCTGTGATGCTCCCTAGCACACCAAAGCATCCGTAAGCCAAAAGTAATACATTTACTGGCCAACCAGAGAACTGTATTTGTAATTTTGTATTAACTAGTCCCTCTTTGTAGCAGAAAATATCTGTAGTAATTCAATTTAAAAAGCTTCAAGTAAGTCCCAGTAGTCAAGTCTCAGGTGTATTGCCCACTGATGCCCGTGCTAAGGGGAGCAGAAGGTACATTCAAAAGAATAACACTCATCTTGCTCTATTAACTTAGGTCAAACTTTCTACATTGTGTTAGTAACTGAAGAGACTAAATAATTAAACAGGTAACAACAGCATGGGGAGTCATATCAAGACATGGTCCAAAAGATTGATTGCATCTTTTGAACGGAATATTTTTTTATTATTAATTATTTTAAAAAGGGTCCACTCTGGAACTTTTCTTTGTAGGCCCTTCAGGGCATGAAATCAAAACATTTTCAGAATACACCAAATTTAAGATGGTCTTTAAGGCACCATTTACAGAGAAAAGGACATGTAAAACAAAATGTATTATAATGTATTAGTGCAGCTGGGAAATTCTAATTGAATGTGAGGTTACAAGAGATGTTATCTTCCTTTTCCCTCTCCTTTCGCAGGGCTTCTCTCATTCTGTTTGACCTCATGTTCCATCCCCAGAGGAATTACATCAGGACTGGATCCCCAATGCCATGGTCCGGGTTGCAAGTGAAGGAGATGGTGATGGCATAGCGTGTGCCCCAGTGGACCTTCTCCACCCGATGGAGGTTCTCCGATCCAGAGGTGAAAAAGGAAACCCGGCCTGTAAAGACAAAGGATTTAATCAGTGATGTGGAGTTTGCCACTCAGCCATCAGCTCTCTACACAGTTTTGCTGTTGTCTCAGTGCAACTGTTCCCTGGCTACCCGAGAGCGCCCGTAGGTCAAAGACAAACTGTTATGAGCTTATGCTGCACTCTGACAGCTTTATGGACTGTTTAAAACATACGTTAATCCTTTGTGCTACGAAACTGGAGATGTAATTCCACCGTATCTCATAGTTTATAAAAAGGCAGGAGGAAGCCAAGAACATTTGAAGCCAGTTCTTAGCAACTCAAAAAAAAAAGCACCTCTGGTGACTGTCATCAAAATATACTGATTTCCTCCCTGCTCCCCTTGTAGTCTGGGCTCTAATTTTAGACCAAAGAAGGAGGAAGTACTACAAAGGTGGCAAAGAGTCTTCAGTGAACAAATGCTCAGCAGGTTTACAAGCAGCTGTGGCAGCTTATCAGCATTGTACTAAGTATTTGCTATAGCTTTCTGCATACAGTCTGACCACTCACTGTTCAGCCAGGTTAGAAAGTTAGCTATCAGTCACATAGAAGTTAATTTTCCTGAGAAAGAGCCACTTGATTCATGCATTGGCTTGGAAATTTTACAGATGCAAGTGCTTACTCCTGTGCTTCAACCTGCCCAAGCTTTGACCACCACCTTGCCTTGGGGTTCTCCAGGCCTTAAATGCTATGAAGCTGAAATAGTTACTTTGATCATGACAGCAGCAGCACATTAGCATCCTACTTGATGAAACAGCAGAAGGGAGCCCTCTGCACTTTCATGTTATTAAACTGTTCTAAGAACGTAAACGTTGGATGCCTAGCAAGCAACTCAGAACTGACATAACTCCATAGGACTGCTCAAGTTCTCCTCAGAAAGCCAGTTGCACTCACACGCACAGCTGGTTTATCCCAAGATCATGTTTTTCCTACCCAGGCTTTTCTCCACTGTTCCAGTTAGATTACAGTTCATTAAAAAGCTTATCACAGGGTACTCCTATTGACAATCTAACTCTGCCTGGGACTCATTCACAATCAGGCAAAATGAAACACTTAGATGCCTGCTTAAGGTGCACACAAGAAACCATTCCAAGGATTACACCATCTCCACTGCAGAAACGGGCACCAGTCACGTAGCTGTTTTTCTCTTCTTAAAGTCATCGAAATATCCAGAAGTTACTTTGCTTGCACACTCCTGAGCAGCAACCACGGGAGATTTGTCCAAACCTAGACTGGCCTTACCAAGCTCGGTTTACCCACTAATCTCTGGAAGTCTGAGTAGCCCCTCTGTCCCTTGCACATTCAGCTGCAATTCACATTTAATCTTTCATAGTTCACATAGTTCTTCATAACTGCCAAGCAGAAGTCATATTATATTCTTCTCTGCCTGTGGCTGCACATCAATAATTGGTAAAGCTATATATATATATATATATGAAGAATAGATTCATTTGTATGCACAGCTCATTTACACCTTGCTATCCTGCTTTTCTGGATGAAAGACTAAATGAAGGCAATGTACTCCTACCCTGGGAGTGTTGCAGTGAACCCTCAAGGATTTCATACAGAGTCCCTGTGTCATGAAATTTTTTTCCCCCCTCTTAAAACTTATTTCCACATTAATTCAAGCACTTAGTAATCAGCCCCTCACCTACTCACCCAAAGCTTTGCCTTAAACGGATTTTCAAGCTTTTTTGTTTGATCTCTTAGTAATAGTAATTGAGATAGACAAGTTTCAGTGTATTGTTTAAGCCAGTTAAACTGGACTTTTTGGCTAAACAGAATGTCTTTTAATCTCTTTCTTTAATAAAGATGTCTTCATATATATGGTATGTTACAACTCCTTGTTCATCTGGTCCCTAATCTGTCAACTGAGGTCTCCGAGTTAAACAAGCCTACAGGTAGTTTTCAAAGATCTTTCTTCCTCACTTGGGAAGAATTTCCTTTAAGACTTACTTGCTTTGCAAAATTCTGAAGCAAAAGCACACTCTCTCCACAGTACTCTATTTTTAATAGTATAAATGGTCAAAAAAAGGACAAAGAATGTTAATTCCCATCCCATCTGGCAAAACCTTCAAAGGATATATGGCAATATCATTATCCAGAGACTCCTGGGGGAAGACAAGATGAAATAAAGCTGTACCATTAGCTGACAGGATGACTTCTAGGACTTCCAAGCACACCAAGACTGGAGCCTTCATAATCTTGCTTTAATACATAATATATCAAAACCACTTCAAAAATTAAACCGTTACAAGCAAGAAAGTTCCTGAAAGTGTAGACCCACACCTAGGTTATAACCTATCCTTGTTCTAGCTAATTTACCAATTTTGAGTTAAGATTTTAAACCCCAAGGTTCCAAACCACGAACCTATTAACAAGTTAGTATGATCATATGCAATATGGGTCTGTGTTTATCCGTGGGATTGCATTCAAAGTGTTGGAAGTGCACTTGAAGTGTTACACATTGCCACAACTAATGCAGCTGTGGTAGGATTTCTGTCATTGTGGATGGTGAGGAAAACATGCAGAGGGCAGTTCCACTAAGCTCTCTGGACTATGAAATATTGATAGAGTGAATGCTGAGCTTCATAAGAGACTAGCATATGCTAAAGAACAGCCATGCAACTATTCATCACAGATAAAAATATATATATGTATGTACTTACAATTTCCTGACAAAATTTAAGCGACAAAAAGTTCAGGAGAAAGTGTATAAAACTCTAATTTCCTTTGTCCTTTTCTTTCACTATTTAACAATGGCCTCAAATCAGTCTGTTCATTTTCTTCTCCCTTCCTCTGACATGCCTGCATAGATTTCTTTCCAACAGGCTTTTCCGCTTCACTAAAGAAATCTCGACTACTACCTCCTGGCGTATAATTTCAGTGTGATTTATGAACACTTACTGGTAAAAGTGTAAGCTTTTATGAGATCACAAGATACTGCTCAATACTATTTTATAGTATATTATCTAACCAAAAAAGATATAGTGTTTAATCCCTGGTCCTTAAGGGATGAACTTCTGGAGAGGAAGAAACAGCAATAGGATCATCTCCTGTTTTGAGGTTCATGCTTCTCACCTTTCAGAAAGAAGCCAGTCTGAGCTACTTTCTAAAGTATGAAGATTAGAATGGAGGTGTCCTGGGGTTAGAAGTGATGCCAAGGACAAAAAAACCAAAGGATTTGGTTTCTTTCCACTGAGATAAAGCTATAGTCTGAAAAGTATTTAATCCTGACTCTTAGTATTTGACTCATTTTCCCCCAAGCACTGCAGGATGCCAAGAACTCCACCACTTCTTGAGTTTCATGATGCTTTGACCAGTACCTCAACCTCAGGGAAGAATTTTACATCCATAAGCCACAAGGAATCATGGGCTGCCCTTTCACATCTATTATCTATCATCTCCTCAACTCCCCTTTCTGTTCCATGGGAAGTCAGGCAGGCAGAGCTGTACCACAGCAATTAGTGCAGTACACCAGAGCTTTTAGTGCTTTCAACACTTGGACATACAGCTCTCGTATTAGATGAAAAATCCTCACATTTTATAGGAAAGATCATTGACAGAAGAGCCTCTTTTCTGCCCACAAACACTTAAACTTCTTTATAGCTATTCCCAATTATTTCAAGATTTCCATCAGACTGTCCAGTAATAGAAGAGTGATCTGTACTCCAGCCTAGTTCCCATAGAATAATGCAACAATGGACTGGAGGAAGTTCCTCCCACACAAATGCACTCCTTCTCACCTTTCTTATTAGAAAAGCAAACCCCCAAATAATAGGAAAGACCTGTGGTAACCTCAAGACCTGCAGGAGCCTGGTTCTACATGACTAGCTTGCCTGCGTATCTCCACAGGAACAGAAGTAATCAATCCTTGTCTATCTTTGTTTGACAAGAATACCTACAGCTTGTTTTCTCTTCCTTTCTGTTTTTTCCCTCACACACACACGCCCCCCTCCTCTAAGAGACAGGACACAGTCTGGCGACTCAGGGACTCACATAGGCCAGGCCTCCTTCTGTGCAGCCCTTTGGGTAGAGCTGCTAATCCTTCTTATTAATTAAGAAGATAATAGCAGTTAACCAGAAAGCAATATTAATGCTAACTATCTAGGAAACTTCCAACAGAAATTATTTAGTCTTTTTGCTGACTTCCTGGTAACAAAGTCATGCAGCTGGAACTGTAGCAGCATCCTGATGGTTTAAAGAAGTTAAAAAAGCAAGAGTGCCTGAATAGTATTAAGGTGAAGACAACTGCATCTATTTTCTGCCCACCTTCTTGGATAGTTTAAAAGATCCTCTCCAACTTCAGAGTTTATTAAACAGCTGGAGATGTCGTCTCCCCT
>JAVSBS010018915.1:7620-22608 GCA_033124195.1 Coracias cyanogaster | reverse complement strand
CGGAGGCCGCTGCGCCCTTGGCGGCGCCGGCGGGGTGCGCCCCCTGGAGGCGGGAGGGCGGAGCCCGCCCGCCGGCTGCGCTGGGGCCTGTCGGGTCTGCACAGTGACACCCGATGGCAGCGGTGGGAAGGGACCGCTGGAGAGCGTCTAGTCCACCCTTCCTGCTAAAGCAGGCTGACCCACAGCAGGTTGCTCAGAGCCACGTTGAGTCAGGTGTGGAATATCTCCAGAGAAGGGGACTCCAGAACCTCTCTGGGCAGCCTGTTTCCAGTGCTCTGTCATCCTCAGAGAAGTTTTTCCTCGTGTTCAGATGGAACTGCCTGGGCTCTAGTTTGTGCCCACTGCCCCTTATTCTGTCGCTGGGCACCAGTGAGAAGAGTCTGGCCCCATCCTCTTGACATCCCCTCTTTAGATATTTATAAGCATTGATCAATTCCCCTCTCAGTCTTCTCCAGGCCAAACAGCCCCAGGTCTTGCTGCCTTTCCTTATGAATGATACTCCAGTTCTCTCATCATCTTCTAGCCCTCCACTGGACTCCCTCCAGTACTTCCTTGCCTCTGTTCAAATGGGGAGCCCAGAACTGGACACAATACTCCAGATGTGGCCTCATCAAAGCAAAGTAAAGGGGGAGGAGAACCTGCCTCAACCTGCTGGCCACACTTTTCCTAATGCACCCCAGGATACTACTGGCCTTCTTAACCAAAATGGCACACTACTGGCTCATGATTAACTTGTTATCCACCAGGACTCTCAGGTCCTTCTCTGCAGAGCCGTGTGGCAGCAGGTCAGCCCCTAACCCATACTGGTCCATGGGGTTATTCCTCCCTGGGTGCAGGACCCTACACTTGCCCTTGTTGAACTTCCTTAGTTACTCTCCACCCAACTCTCTCCCTTAGTCCCTTCCTGATAGGAACAGAAATCAGACAACACTAGGGTGGTAGTGTAGTCTCACATTTAATAACAGTAATAAAATGACAAAACCCTTCATGTGCCACAAGCCCTTGTTGTCATCTCTGTGCTTATCTCCCTCCTCAGTTTAGGGCTGTCATTAATTAAAAAAAAGAAACAAGACCAACCTAAAAGCTAAAGCCCAACCACCTCACTGACATTCACAGTAAAAAACAGAATTTTGGACTTGTTTTGAACAAAGTGTAGCAGCCCAAGCATGGGTGGGGGGAGCACACTAGTGAAAGAGTCTTCAAACTGTGTCATTAAAAATAGGATAAACAAACCAACACACAGGGGCAGCTTCTTTTATTTCTTTCTAGGATCTTGTTTATTCCTGTTTAAAAAAGATGTTAAAAAAATAAGCAAACATTACAAACTTTGAACAGCACCAAGTTTCATCACTGCTAAATTTCTTTCCCTAGTAAATTAGTTTTCCAGTTCTCTTGAAGAGCCCAGAACTGGGCTCCACCGCCCCTCCTTCTTTATTAAGGAAACAAAGCTACGTATAAGAAAGCCAGTCCTATTGAAATACCTAGACAACTATATATGATTGGCTCTAATTAATCCAAGATGGAAGTACACAGATGTCAGCTTACACTGGAGGAAGGTAGGGAAATGGTGCTGCTTCAAAGCCTAACCCCTGCCCACATGGGCCATTGTCAGACTTGAGGATTGTGCCATCAAGCACAAGGATCAAGCCAAACTTTGGATCTACGAGACTTAAAATTTGATATTTATTTTTTATTATTCTTCCTATGAACATGTAAGGACACACTGGAAAATTGTATTGGCTTTTGTGTGCACTGTAAAATGTGTTGATTACGTAAAAACTTATTATAGCTCAAGCAAAATGATGAATGGGAGAAGACATCCTTATCTCAATCACAAGAGCTGGTGCTACACTACCCCTCTTGCCTCCTCTCAGGGCTCTTGCACTTTCTAAAACATATTTCTTGTGTAGTTTTCATCTTCAATTAATGTTTTGAGTGTGAAAAGTAAAATAACCCACAAATGTGCTTCTAAGATGTTTTTCTGAAAGGCCACATTTTCTCCACATTCTGCAATACTGTAAACCAAAAAGATACAAATGTTGGGATTAAGTCAGCCAACCATAAAACAACACACAACCTGTTCTACAGGACACAATGCTATTGCTGTGACAGTCCTAGAACAATTACAACCCCTCTGCTATGGGTCATGTAGTTTGGGAAAGGAATAGGGTCTTTAAAAAAGCATGCAAAGACACCATGAAGAATATTAAAATGGATTAAGAAGTAAGAACAATGCTGTACGTTAGGCAACACATTCATGTTTTTCCTGTTAGCTTAAGCACTTCAGTTTTACAAGGATCTAAAAATGGATTTCTGTCTTCTTCCTGAACTACTACGTCCCTGTCTACCTTTGCCTCCCTTCCACCTAAGGTATAAAGCCTACTTTCTACCATGGTAGGAGCAGGAAGCACGGGGTGAAGAATGACAAACAATTCCAAATCCCACTGTAATATCACAGAGCACGTTCCACAAGCATTGCTCAAGTCCAGCTGCATCTTCACACTTATGAGACCTTGAGACACTGGCAGGACCGTGACAAAGTTAGGAGGCAAGAGGGCACCAGCAACTGAAGATAGTTTAAAACATTTTACCATAAGCAAAACAAATCACTTTGCCGTGTTTTGAGTAGGAAATGCATCTTTATTTTTACATTATGGAATTCTACAAACTGACTGTACATGTCTGCTGTGTATTTTGGATTTTTTATTTTTCTTCAGCAGTTTTTAATATTCATACTTCTCCTCTATTCCAAGAATGGGAAGTGACCAGAAAACAAAACCAGAAGAAAAAAATACACTGAAAAAAAAAATTCTGGCTCATCGTTAGTATTTGCAGTATCTTCATTAACAAATCCCTTTCAACATGTTGCTTGAAAGTATTGCAAGCACGGCTATATCTTTGTATTCAGAACCTTGCTGTCGTCATTAGCCAATTCTGAGGCCAATTCACAAAAAAAAAAGGAAATAAAAAGTTTCTGATCTTAGTATGTTAATGAATATTTTTAAAAACCAAGATAAGAAATGGCTTTCATCAGAAAAACATCTGTAACATGTTTTCTTACCGCTTATCATTCATCACTGAGTTGGTAATTTCCCAAACAAATTTTTACTACAGTATCTCAAGGTTTATTAATTCAACTTCTGCAGAAGTTGTACAGCCCAACATATTTTCTCCCATATTCATTGCTATGGGTGTATCATTTATCCTCATTACTGAAACTTCATCAGGGCTGCAAGTTATATAACTAAGAAAACAGTTTTCCAGCAATACGTACATATTAAAACCAAGTAAAACATTTAAAACAAGTTGAGAGCAGTATGTAACCTCCAACTAAGAATTATTTTAAGGAATAAAGAGTCCAAAGTACTACAACACGGCATTATAAAACTCACTCAAATGTACAATGCATTTTTAAGAATGCACTTCTTCCAGTCATACTTCTAACTCCACTGATATAAGAACACATTTTTTTTCTTACTTGAAATCAGGAATAATAAAAAATAATAATAAATCAATGCTGTCAAGTTGTTATGACCAAAGGGTACACCAAATACGCCATGGATGGCAGTTTGTCTATCCCACATTTCCCCCACAAACTCACATGTAACTCTGTAGTTCCATCCACACCGTTAAGAAGAGCTAAATTATGCCACTATGAGGGCCACTCATTCTCAGTGAATACCACTGCATAAAATTGTCTTAGGTTTTCTCCCTCTTATGAAGAGTAACTAGGAACTAGAATTGTTTTTATGAACTTCTTGCATAAGATAATCACTGTCAGAATCCAAGTCTTCTTCATCTACTGAAGTTTCTTCTGCCAGACGTTTCATGCCTCGCTGTTGTGAAATGGCCAATGCATATTTAATATTGTAGATATTCCATTCACAGCTGTAAAAAGAAATAGGAACATGTTAGAAACAAGATTCCATTTTCCCCCTAAAATAAAAACACCTCTAAAAGAAGTTATAATACCACACTATCATCCCCCAAATTACTCCACACTTTTGCACAGGGTTTTGATTTAAACCTTAAAATATAACAATACATACAGTTTTGAAACATCTTCAAAATGACGTTGGATGCTTTTCTGAAGGAACTGAATCACGGGGAGCAGCTTCATGGACCTTGAATGGAGAAAACATGCAATTTGCAGTGCAATTTATATTTCGATATGGAAATCTAGAACTTTTCTATACTGTCAAAATTTTAACAAGTATACAGGTTAAACTTTTCAACATGTATGCTTTAAGGTAATACTAAAAGAACAAAAAGGTCTTTGCATTTGATTCCGCCTTCAATGATCACTCAACACAAGTAGCATATTGCCAGAAATAACTTTTGTCTAACGTCAAACTGCAGACCGAAGAACTGATTCTGCTTGCTGTAGCGATGACAGTTGCTTCCAGGTATTACAACACTTCCTGAACAAAAGAAGAGCATTTTAAATTGTCCTTTTCTACTTTAACAGCAAGAAAAGGAGATAATTTGTTCCAGTCATTTCAGTAACTAAAACATCAGTACCTGATATTGAAGCAAGGAAAGAATTACACAATGCACTGGGTTTTTTTAATCTACAGGACTCCTTCTCAAGATTACCTCTCACTTAGCTTATTTTACATTTGTAAATTTGCCTATTTTTGTTCCCAAATGTCTATGAACTCTATATTGTGGACAGGCTGAATATACCTCACAGACCAGGCCCACATAGTTGTGAAGAACTATGTAGGAAAGCTGCACACTAACAAGCTAAGAGTGTGTGCTTATAATCACAAGCCAAGCCTATAAAAATGCAGTTAAGTACCTGGACATTATCTTTCAGTCATATTTATTGCCAAATTTTACTATGACTCTTGAAATCTTTAAGCATTTATATGCTAAGCAAGCTGTGCAGAGCTTTACCTGTAACATTTGAAAAATGTTTTTGCAATTTTTCCTCACACATCCCATTATATATTCCAATTCTACCATACACACTTGTTAGAATCATAGAATTATTTAGGGGGAAAGACCTTTAAGATCACTGAGTCCAAACTAACTTTTATCATTAGTAATGAAATTGTAAGAATTATGTAGCTTTAGTAGATATTTGTACATTACCTAAAGTGCCAGTATATGTTAAGTAAAAACCTTAAACTGTCAGGTAGATAAATTTTAGAATGCCTGTCAGCATTTTGACTTTCACTAGATCTCACCTTGTTTTCAGTTTCTGTCCATGCAGCATGAGCAACTTATGAGCCCAAATAAGATAGAACTCTAAGTGACAAGATATCTCAAATGCAGAGGCCAGGAACTCCAACACTTTCTCCACATACAAGTCTGGGAGTGACGAGCAGACAACATCAACTGTGCAAAGAAAAAAAAAAAAAAAAAGCCCATAAAGGAAAAAAGCCCATAGACTGATCAGAGTTGAATTAGTGTTTGGAGTAACATGAAGGTGACCACAGGAAAGCATAAGGGGAAGGAGCAGAAAGCACTGTGTTGGGAACTCTTATATTTAATATTGTATTTCAGGGTAAAGTACCACAGTGTCTCAGGAGACAAGTCTTTCCTCTTTGAGCCTTTCAATTTCAATCACTACTGCATTTAAAAGCAAAAACTTAACTTCCCATACCCCACTAAGTTCTTCCTCCTAACAGAACACTCTCCTCACCAGCTCTCTTTCAGAACTTTTACTTCCACCCTTTTGTCCTCTTTCAGTGTAACCAGACTTTATTGAAGACTTGTTCGTTCTGACTTCACACAAATTTCTGTATTCTGTGAAACTAGTTATGCATAATAATCAGAGACCAAATTCACCTGTTCATAGAGGAAGTTACCTGTTCACAACTGCGCAGCACGAAGAAGCATGACTTATACGCATTCAAAATAATCTCAAATGTAACCATGATGACCTCATTATAAACATATTCCTCTCTCAAAAGTGACAAAATCCTATTCTCTACAGCCACCCCAACTAGCCTAAAAAGTGAAAAGTGTCTTCCACTTGTTAAAGAAATGAGCACACATTTGTTCTGTTAACTGGATTACAATGCCTGAAAATTCCATGCCTCATCCTGTGCTCCTGTGGTTTTGGTGCCTGCCTACTTACCCAGTCTTGCCTGTGTACATGGAGTTTTGGTTAACTTCAGTAAAAGAGACCTAAGCTTTGCCAAATAGAGGCAGACATTATTATGCCAACACAGGTATGCAAAAGATTATTTACCCAGACAAAAATAATTATGAGGCTTGCTACCTATGGAATAAAGTAAGAAAATCCTACAAAGCATCTGGCTTACAAGACATCTGATTCCAGACTAGAGCATCTTTTGGCTAGATAAAAGGAATTTTTATTTGTTAGACATGAAACACTGGGAGGAAATACATACCTTTCACTGGGGTAACAAGTGAGGCAAAGGTAAGAAAATACATTTTAAAATTAATATGATGGAACTGTTAATGGAGTTAGAAAGTTAAGTAGAATACATCACTGAAAGTTGATTTTTAAGGTCGTGTCTACCATATATAGCTAATGATTGTGCACATTAGTTATCAAAATGATGAAAAGGATGCTAAAGAATTACTTCAGTAAATGTCCTCCAAAGTCAAGTGACATTTTACCTGTTCCTTTTGTTTCTGATGTCACAACTGTGAAAGCACTTGTCTCTTGTTAGAAAGACCCTGGCACTTAATTAATAATCTGTTTGGTTTGTGTCAACACAACTCTTTATAAGGATAATATTTACATTTGTTTAGAGGGATGAATTTAACAAACATTGTAACTAAAGGAACAAAAATAATTAGAACTTCTAAGGGCTGACATTCGCAGAGTTGCTTCAAATTTTGGCAGTCCAAAGCAAGACTAATTTAGAGCAGCTGGCACAGAGCTTTATCCCACTGAGCGCTGAAAAATTCCTATGATGGAGGCTCCACTACCTCCCTTCTCAGCCTGTCACACTATTTGACTACCCTCAACATAATATTACTGTTTTTAATATCTAGTTGGAATTTCCCATGTTGCAAGAGATCTGTTGCCTCTTGTATCATTGTGCAACTCCAAGTCTGGTTCTACCCTCTAACATCCCACTGAGGCACTTGAAGACAGTAGAGATATTCCCCTTCTCAAATGGAACAAGCCCAATTCTCTTAAGCCTCTCGGCTGTCATGCACGCTGGCCCTCCCGTTATTTTCCAAACCCTTTACCAGATGTTCCAGAGTATCAATGTCTTTCTTGCGCTGTCAAGCCCAAAGCTAGGCACAGTACTCCCAACATGGTCTCACAAGCTCTCAATAGAGAAGACTAACCACTTTCCTCAATCTGCTGATTATACCCTTGATAATATATCTTAGTATTTGGTTAACTGCCTTCATCACACAGGCACACTGCTCAGTCACGTTTGAACTCACGTTAAACTCGCTGTGCCTCTATAACATCAGCTGCTTCTGAGAACTGACGTACAAAAACTTTAGCAGACCCTACCAAATTCCATGTTCAGAAGACGCTAGATGAACATGCAGTAGACCGATAAAATTAAACATAAGCAAACACTAAAAAAGGTCTACTTTTTTTACAAAACATCATCTCTTCCTCTTTAGTCTTCAGCTACTGTAGAAAGTTCTTAAATATCAATGTTATACTCCCTCTGCAAGAGCTAAACTCTGCCCTTTACACCTCAACTTATTTGGCTTACACATCTCTGCTTACATCCTAGCTCAGCCAAATTTCATAGATCTACTCACCTTCATTGCTAGGTACAGCCTCCATGACCTCCTGAATTAATTTTTTTTCGTTCAGCTTGAAGGCCATTATGATAGCCATAGTGTATTCCTTCTGATGCAGTGTTTTGTGTATATTGCTGGGTGTGACATCAATATCCAGCTCAAAAGGATCAAAAATTAGCCCAGAGTCCAGTGAATAGATAAGAAGACCCTCTGTGGTGGTGGCTGCCCAGCTTCGTCCTAGAAGAGAAGAAACAATATTTAAGAACAAAGCTGGGGTTCCTAGGATGGGAATACAAGAGTAATGATAGATGACTCTTCATTTCTCACTAGAAGTGGATAGGACTGAAAGCCATGCATCATTGATTGGCCTGTCAGCAATGACATAGCCTATAAAAAATACCAGCTGAAAGTGATGTACACTGCACGAGAAACTAGACTACAAACCTAGCAGCCATGCGTAGCATCTGAAGAGACCATCTCCGAGGCATTTGTTCTTCATTATTACTCCTCCAATGGCCTACTCTGTTGCTTGCTTCATATGGAATAAAAAAATCCTTAATTAATTGTCAATACTCACCTGTAGGAGAGAATCTCAGGCAAGTCACTCTTATTTCTGGTTTAAAATGTCGATAACTCATGTCACCTAAAAAAGAAGTTTAGAAGTGATTTTAATACATTCACCAAAAGTTCATGGTATAGCTATCAAGTCTAAAATAATGTGGAACATGCCAAAACCCAGCAGACTTAGACACAGGGTAAGTAAGGGACACTCCACATCCAAGAGTTCCTCCAGCTGAAGTGGTGGGACTGTATCTTGCTCTTTCAAAATTAAATCAGGACTGCTGGGTTCCACATCCAGAAGACCACAGCATCTCCTCTTTCCTGTTACTTCTACTATGCAAAGGGACTCACCCATACATCAGCTGAACACTTGTGTAACAGATTCCCGTGGCTACAGAACATTCAGGTAAAAATGAGCTGAACAATTCAAATTCTTCTTATCTGGTATTGACTCTACGTCAAAGGTTTTGATCCACATAAAACTAGCGACATGACAGCAAAGTCAAAAGGTGTACCTCTTTTTACTCCAGGAAGAGGAATGGCAACACCATCTTCATCTCCAGCTCCTTCATCAATCAGAGCCATGCTGCCAAACTCAGTCATTTTTCTCCGATCCAAGTACTCCTACAAAAACGTGTAAGTAACATTCACTGCACTGTATCTCCCCTCAAACATCTGTGTTAACTGAAAATTCCCCACAGCATTCAGGAGTTATCTAGTGATTATTTCCTTGCACTTTCTTCCAAGAGCTTCTCCAGAAGCATGGAGAAAACGGACAATTTCAAGACAGCAGGCAACATTGTCCGACAGATGAGAATCGTGCTGCTTCAATCTGAAGGCCTCAGAATGGCACAAGTCAGTTTAGACTGTGCTTTCTTATTATTATAATGCTGTTCTACTTAAGAGATGCTCTGTTTCCTCAGATGCAGCCCTACCTTCCACCCCTTCAGCTTCCGTAACTGTGCTGTGCTCACACAAGGGCTGTGGAGCCAGACAGCTCTGCAAATGATGTTTTGGAGACCCCTCTACCCTCCATTTATAAATACTCGTCCTCTCCAGGATTCTTTTCCAGGTGGCTCACTCCTGGTATCCTTTTAAGCCGCACTGAACCACAGTGTTGAGCTATGCTAGCACAATAGAGGGCAGCAGAGAAATGAAGGCTGCTTCACAAGTCTCTGTTGTCAAAGAAATATACTTGGAACCACAGTCAAACACAGCCTAACATGAACACTGGAACAATCATCATTCTTCCAGGTAAGGGGATGTTAAGAAGGGTTACTGGAATTTTCCTTCCTCATGCTTTTTATCTTCACTTCAAAAGGAATTTAATTTTGCATCTGGCAATATTCAGAAACCGTGTTTGTAAAGGTTAGTGATGCTCTTCTGTGTCCCCAACAAAATGCCTCATTTCTTTGCTAACACAAGCAACTGACACCCAGGGAAAGTTACCTTTGTACAAAATATCAGTAATATAAATGTTCTCTTCAATTCTAAGTTAGATGTCAACTGACTTAACTACACTTAAGAGTTCTACTCATTCAATACAAACACACTGCAATCTGGCAAGACTTAGTTAACCAAGTATCAGGAATTGATTTTGTTTTCTGACAAATATTTCCGTACCACTCTCCTGCACAAAACCAAGAAAATGAACCTGTGCTTAACAAAACATTAATGAATCCCACTTAATGAGATGTTGTACCCAAACCAAAGTCTTGCAGGGGTAGGGGAATGTAAAGACCTGACTCTTGTGGTCACATACCTCCATCGCATCTAAGGAGAAGTTGCATGAGATTTCAAATTTTTTCATAAGAATCTGTTCCTTGACATTATATATACAGACAAATTTTGACAATCCACCTGCCAGAATAGACTGACCATCTGCTGAGTAACATAGAGTAGTAAAAGACCTAGTAAAGGAAAAGATGAAGTAGTTAATTTCACTTCTACATCCGAGCTAAGACATGACTACAGCATGAAGACACAGAAGAACCATTCCCTGGAAAAAGTGGAGATCCTCTTTCACATGATATATCCTTAACACACAAAATCATTTACCACAATCAAGTACTTTGTGCTTAATATGAATCAACAATTTAGAACTTTGAGCAGTTTTCTGAAGTACTTCCATACTTCTGAATCTGAGTCTCAGCTCAGTGAATGAGCTCTCAGCTACACCCTACACAACACTAAGGATGGTCAGAAGAGCTAGAGAAAAAACAATGTTATGGCATATTTTAAAGAGATAGTTGAGAGCTCAACATAAAAAAATAACGCCACAACTTTTTTTTCAAAAAGTCACTGTTTTCTTTTTTCATTTTGAGTAGGAGAAAAAAAAAAATAGAGGGGCCAAGGGAAAGAAAGAACAATTAAACACATCACTTTATATTACACCTTTGGATAGCACGCAAATTTGGCTTGCTTTGAAAACACTGCTTCACATGCATAGCAATGTGTAACTCACAGCATGCTTAGATTTTTTTTAAAAATATACCAGTTTCTACACACTAACAGATTTTTCAGTGGATATCTTTTTAGGTATGTACTAGTATCTAACTATCACATCTAGTCAATTAATAGTTTGCCATGAGAAGCTTAATATTATGTTGGCAACCCAAGTTTATAACCAATAAAAAAGAAGAGATGCTCAGAATGATGCTGATCCGTGGGTGAACACAGCAAAAGACAATAAGGATCCATCCAGATGTCAAGTCTGTTTCTGGTGTTGAATTTTAAAAGGCTACCAAAAATATTTGAACAGTAGATGCACTCCAAAATCATCATGAGAGTGAGAGAGAGAGAGAGAGAGAGATGAAGAGAAAGAGAGAGAGAGAGAGAAAGAGACAAAATTCAAAAGCAAAAGCCAGCGTGGCACCCTCTTTCCACTGCAATCTCATTTACTTACTTTCCCTTAGCTGCTTGTTTGGCAGTTATTTTATCAAGCTCCTTCCTTCCCATCTGAAGATCATGCCTTCCCTCAATTGAGCCAGTCTGGACTGCATTTTCATGATCCCAAAATGTTATCTGTCCATTCAAAGCTGCAACTGCAAGCTCCTTGCCATCAGGACGGAAAGCAACAACAAGAACTGCAAAGAATTTAATTAACAGTTAAAAATGCAGTCAGATCTTTTTCTAAGAAAATACCCCATATTTTTCTAGGATCTTATCTCAACTACCAGAAAGAGCTTAAGAGTAGCAAGTATGACTGCACTTTTTCTCTGTACAACACAACTAACTATAAAGCTAGATTTAGTATCAAATAAAAAAGATTTATTGCACTGTTAACTAAAGTACTACAGAGAAATATCTCAGCTTTTGGGCTTCATTGCCAAGCGTAAGTCTGTCTGTATTTGACATGTTCTGTTGTTCATTCTTGAAACACTTTTGATACTATTTTTATATTTACATAAGATGAAATAAAGGTTACCATCTGAGTTCAGTATTAGCGTCTCCTTTGTTCTCCAGCTGTCCACCATATCCCATAACTTGACAGTTTTATCCCAAGAGGCACTAGCTAGAACACATTTCATTGGGTTAAAGGACAAACTGCTGATGGGGCCTTCATGACCTGATAAAATCTAATTAAAGGAGAAAAGGTAACACGGAATGAGGTGAAAATAACTGCAATTCATGCAGCCTGCATTCAGTAAACTCTAAATATAGCAATGAAATCATGCCTAACTTATCCATACCCACTTGAGATCACTTTTGGACATGTGGCATGATACATAGCAGTGATTCTCAACTTATTTTCAGAAGTTTTTTAAAAAAATACTGCTTAGACATCCATAACCACACTTATGCATGCACATAGTCTCTTCAAAGACCAAGACTTAGGAGTACGGTGCATGTCCCCCCACTGCCATCAGAACAATCAGGCCAACTGTGAAAAAGCAAGTCATTGCTCTTCAGTATGTCCTGCAGCTGAAAACATTTAAGAAGAAACACTAATAAGAACTGTGAAGCAGAGTAATACATATTTTTATCACAGGCAGCTCCTACTCCTCTTGAAAGAAATCAAGGAAAGAAACTAAACTCAAAACTCTAGAGCATAAGAGTTATTATAGTGACCTGGATTCAACAGTTATGCCAAATTAAATCCAGGAATCGCTGAGTTCACCTACTTGTACAAGAGGTACATTAATGCTTAAGAACTGAAAATAGCAAATAAGTTTGTTTTGCTCAGTAGTAGTGTGTCCCTTCTTTCTTACATCTGCTCTGAGGAGAATGCATTTCAAACTAGCAGCTGGACAGTGGGGATGTAACTACAGTTTTCTTGCCTTACACAATAAAAATCTTCTGCACAAGACATTGTACCCCTGCTCTGCTCCAGCAAAGCTGTCCACAAAATCTGTAACAATCTTAGGACAGCACCTACAACTTCTTTATTACCTGCAGGAAATATGTAGAAAAGAACATCTCTGAACAACTACAGCAGGAAAGACTCTAATGCCTATGTCAATACTTGTAACACTCAGCAATACTGGTGTTACTTCATAAGCTAGAAAGAGCTCATCACTCAGAAATTCTAAAAACTATTTCCCATATAAATCCAGGATAGCCTCCATGCAATAAATAAAAAATTGCTGCGAACAACACAGTGTAGCTCCAGTTACTGAATATAACGCTTCATGATGTACTAAAACCCTCTGATAAGGTTACTTAGTATCATTACAATCCACGTTATGTTTTAAATTTAAGCTCTCCAACATTGTAGGTCCCTTACATCCAGCAGCCTCCCACTCTGCATTGACCAGATGAATATTTCAAAGGAATCCTGGGAACCAGCTGACACAATCTCACCACTGGAGTCCACAGCTAAACAAGAGAACTGGCTTGGTCGTGGAGATGTAAAGGTACGGAAATTGCGGTATCTGTTGTAAATGTGAAAATAAATTATAAGAACATTTCAGGTAAATTTAAACATCTGTTTTGTGAACGTATTTTAAAAAGGATTTCATTTAGTTGTATAGTCTTTTAAGCTATCTACAGAAAAATACTCTTTGCATAAAATTAGATGCAATGCCTCAGCATGATGCCAAGATTCAAAATAAAAGTATTAATAACTGCAGAAATAGCAGCCACAAATACTCAGAAGAGCTTTCTTCTATTATGTAGCTTATGTCCATTCTGTAGAAAGCACGGGCTTGTTTACACATCCAGGTTTGTATACACTTGTGTTAGAATGGCTCAACCACTAAAACAATAAACTACTAAAACAATAAACATTCTGTTAGACAGGTGCCTTCTCCCCATGTGAGTAGTACAGCCACACAATGATCTTACTGGACTTCCAGCTTCTCTGAGAAAATTCTGGAAGAATTTTCTTCACAAACTGGATGGAGTGACAGGATTCCTAATTACTATCTAAATTTGAACCAAAGGCTGCAACAAACATTAATGAAGCAGTACTTGCATTTGCACAACTTCAACTTGAAACAAGCAATCAGCAGTTTGCTGTATTTTGGAGGGGTGGAAGCTGAAGACTAATTGAGACACAAAAGTTTTATAAAGTTTACCTGTGTAGATCAAAAGCACGCACAGTTCCATCTAGGGAAGCACTCAAAATGACATAACCATTGGAAGTAAAAGTTACAGCAGTTACGCCACTGCTATGTTCTGTAAACGTGACAAAGCAAAAGCTGCTTGAAGTGTTCCACACTTTCACCTGCAAGAGAGACAAGAAAACCCTTCTTGGAATCTCCACCATCAGTTCAGAGAGAAGATATGGGTAAGGTAGAAGAGGAAAGAAAAATTAGTCCCAAAACTCTGCAATAGCATAAAGGACTTTCAATACTACCAGTAAGGAATTCTGTGCCAGTGAGGGAAATGGGCCACAGCTAAATCCCTAAAGACACACATACAACATGAAAATCTAAGTGGAAATGGACAAAAAAATGTTGAAACATAACTAAGTTTCAAGGAAAGCTACAGCACTTTGTGAGCATCTTGGGCTGCTAAGCATTCTG
Organism: Coracias cyanogaster; assembly: GCA_033124195.1. NCBI lineage: Eukaryota > Metazoa > Chordata > Aves > Coraciiformes > Coraciidae > Coracias > Coracias cyanogaster. The sequence goes on along the minus strand of JAVSBS010018915.1, from coordinate 8,380 downwards.
TTGTCCCCAGAGAAGACAAGTGTCAAATTAAAAACCAACTGTGAAGCCGTTCCAGAAGTTACAACTGAGATGATATTTCAAACTTTTTTTTTTAATTTTTCCCCAGACAAAACTATTATGCGTTTATCTATATGCAGTTTGAGACTTCTGGGGTTCGGTCAATTTTTAATCCAAATGGCAGAAACCATAAAGCATCAGGGTTTTTTTCGGGCACTCAGAAGTTTTGATATGAAGTAAGATACTATCTTTGTCCCATTTAAGTGCCAAAAGATTGTGGAATTATTCTACAAAACATCTGTTAAAAAAAAAAAAAGGTACCTGTACACATACACTATCCTTTCAATACAAGTCATCCATGAGAAGCTAATTTCTCTTTTAAATAACAAGCTTCTGGAATGATACATTTCAGAAAAAATCTGTTTAGTAATTGCATTTTTATAAATAACTTTAAATTAATTTCACATAAAGCTAACTATTAAAAGGTTGTGAATTTGGGTGACTGAAGTTCATTCATCCCATCATCATGAAACCACTACAAATGCACAGAAGTTAACATTTGATGAATTAAATCTTTTTGTATTTATGGTGACTGTGTCTATAATAAAATATTATCTGCTAAAAAGTGTAAGTGATGCAATTTGGAGAGGATACCAGTAACAACCTATCAAAATATATATATGCTCTAGGTAGGTACAATTCCCTGACCCTTAGGCCAGGGAAAATAATTACTGAGTATATCCAATTTCTATAACAGGAAAGG
>JAVSBS010018913.1:0-12882 GCA_033124195.1 Coracias cyanogaster | reverse complement strand
GTTGTTCCTAGAAGATCCCTGTTCCAGAGCAGGATCAGTGCCTGCTTCCTTCTCTCCAGGCCTTTATCTAATCTTGCAGCAATGCAGCTTCACCAGATTCCTTTGGCTAGCCAAAGTGGAAAAGCTGGTTTCAGGTGGGAATTTTACTCAGGACCATATAAAATGCATATGCACAAAGAGCTTCAGAAGACTGGGTCATTGCAGGTCTGCCCGAATCTGTTTTTTCTGTCCAGGGTCAGTTCTCAAACTCTTGCCAGTATTTTCCGCAGATGGAGAAACTGTGGAGTACATCACACGATAGGAAAGACTTTATCTTCACAACAAAGGAAGAGCCACTCCTGTGAAGTCCTCTCCATATCTGTGGGTCTGGGTTGCTGGTTTTCTCCATGTAGGTATGTAGAAATCGTGAAAATAAGGAGTCATGAAGTGCTCTTTGGAGCACTTACAGAATAATCATAGTTCCAGTAATTGCAATTTTTTTTTCTGGGTGAAGTTTGGGCCATTTGGGCATTGACTATTGAGTATGTTATGAATAGAAAGGGGGAAGCTAAGTAGAAAATACCTTTGCTAGCAGCACCTCTGGTAGGCACAGCAGAAATGAGCAAGGGATGTACCTGCTCTGGGTGGCAATTTTTTGGTGAGGAAATGCCTCCATTAGACTTATTCTTGGTGGACTGCACTAGCAAAATACTTCTAGTGTGGCTGTTGCTATATAGCAAAGTGTTATTTTTCACCTCCTTCCTGAAGAAAATGGACAGTGCTTGTTAAAACAGAGATTTTAGTTAGAAATGTGTTCTTATTATGGTGCAGAAGAGCAGAGGGCAGCACTGGTAATGTTGTGGGGATGCTATAGGGCACCGCTCCTAGTAGCCCTTCATGAAGTACATGGGCTACGTGTTCCTTGGTCAGGAGATGGTGTGACACTGTCTGCTTGTTCCCCTTGTGTAGTGCCAGGTGGGAGCACAGCATAAACAGGGCAGCAACAACCTTGGGGTGAGGCTGGAGAAGACTTCGTGTCACGTGTTGAAGCAGACGTTCATTTGACATTTTGGAAAGGGGAAGGCAGTGCTGATCATTCTTGGCTGCTGCGCTGGGTACGTGCTGATGCACTTGGCTACAAGGATGGTGCACTTTCCAGCATAGAGGAGGCTTGTGTCCATGCAGTTTTAAGGTCAAATTGTGCCGTGACACCCTTGAGACAGTAAACAGTGGCAGATTGTGAAAGGGGCTGTACCAGTAACTCTTACCCGAGACATTTTTGGCACACCATCTAACCAACGCCTAGCAAAGGCCCTCAGACTGTGGTGATGAACTGTCTCCTCACACTTGGCAGCCTCTCCTGGTGAAGGTAGGCCAGACATCCCTGGCTTGGCTTTTTAAATAGGCTTCTTGCCAGGTTGGTGGGTTCCTGAAAGATGAAACAGAGCAGGTCAGGGAAAGAGTAAGACACTGCTATTTCCCCATGAGGTTTTTTATGATCTCAAAAGAAACCATAGCTGAAAACCAAATGATCTTCAGTCACAGACTCAGAGGGGAGGTGAAGTGCATGTAAAGCTGTGAAAGTTACCTCAGGAAACCCAGGCTGTTCACACAGAGTATGTCTAGTAATATAGATATTGAGACACACGCAAGCACAGGGTGGATTTATAAGTTTTGGTGGCTAGACCTCATACAATCAGCACTGGTGAAACCTCTGCACTAAACCTTTATTCAGCAGCATTTGAATCTCCCCTATTTTATTGTACCCTAGTTTGTGTGTCTTGTATCACATAGGCAGTCCCCTGAGCAGCAGCCTTGAAAGAAATTGAACCAACGGTGTTTTCCGAATATCCCACATGGAAGAGAACCAGTTACGTACAGCAGTCACAGCAGCTACTCCTATTCTTGTATCATCACGTCTGTTATCAGTCAACAGATGTGATGATGGAAGGAGAAAAGGGAGCCTGGAAGGAATCCGGGCAACGATTTGGGTACTTTGGGAGAAAATACTTGATTAGTATGTGTGACTTCAGCTCCACAGGCTGGCATCGTTGCTAGCGGGACACAAATGCCAGGCTTTCCCATAGGGAAGAAGCCCACCATGCATCTCATTCCATGTCTCTCTAGCAGGCAGGGGAAGTATGTCACTTTTTACATCTTACAGTAGCCCAGGTGAGGTCATGGAGCATTGCAGCATGGAGGGCCATCCTAGCCCAAACTCTTTCCCTAGTCCCTCATCCCCTTGTGTTAGCTACAGAGATTGCAGAGTGCAGGCAGGAGTTGCTCTGAATCAGTGTGGTGAGTCCTTATCTTCAGGTTTATGGGACTCGTTCCCAAACTGGTCTCTCTCATGCTACTGCAGAAGGTCCTCAGGGCAGTGCTGTGCCATGCTGGAAGGATGTAAAGCAATGCAGAGGTTTCATTCAGGAGATGCAGCAGATGTTATCCTCAGGGACTGTTATGCTCAGTACCCTCAAGCTCTGGATGAGCTTCCCCCAAACTCAACTTTGTTATTTTTTACGGTGCAGAGCACTCTCCTGAAAGCTCTGGAAGCTTCTGGTGTGGTCCATAAAGGGGCTTGGGTGTGTGATGCTCCTCACCAATGGCTTTTACTGCACAGATGCTTTTACCCAGATTCCAGCAGCATCATGGTGGCACCAGCAGTAACAGTGTGAAACCACTTAGGCTTTTTTGGGGTGAACAGTCATCTGTGAGGCACTAAGAGAGCTACTTGCTCTCCAGGTCACTACAGCTGTTGGTCTCTGCTGACTGGGGCCACATTTGAATGCTGGGTCCCAAGATGAGAGGTTTCACCCTGTCGTTCTTCGCCAGAGGCAGCTGCTCTTTCTGAAGAAATCTTTCAAGAGCGTTTCTAATTGACACAGGTAAAAGAAGAAAATGCATCCCCAGGCTTTTACTTCCATGCTGGCCTCTCATTGCTTCCTGTGAGCCCCTCTCCTCCCAGCAATGTGTGGCTTTAAGGTTGCATAGGCTGGGTGGAATATATTTTAGAGTGAGACTCATTTAGCCATGATGTCAACTGCAGCCAACTATAAAAAGCTCAGTAATGCTCTTTGAAAGTGTAACAGCTGCTGCTCTACACAGTCCCCGGTGTATTACCAGTCTGCCCTATTTCATGTGCACACAACCAAAATAAAATATTCTAGCAATCATCTTATTATATAGTTCAAGGAATTTGGGACACAAACTCCCAAGAAACCAGGAGGAATTCAAGGTTAGACAAACTGGGTAATTCTACACCATTTGTTAACGGAAAGGTAATTTTATCGTGCTTTGCCATGTAGCCTGACTTCCACCTAGCACTTGACTATGTGGTATCATCGATCCCTGCATAGTGGCAGCAGAGCAGCAAAACTTTCCCTTTGGGCAGTTCTGCTGGATGTTGTTCACATACAGTTATAAACGGAGCTCTTGTACAGGGCAAGTCCAGCAACATACCATAGAGCAGATCTTTAAGGTCCCTTCCAACCCTGACAATTCTATGATTCTATTATATGAAACCTAGTTTTGTCCTTAACTGGATGTGGCCGCATATATTTGAAAACAGACTAACCAGCCCAAAATTTCCCATAAAAGCAGGACTGTTTAAGAAAATGTGATTTTTTAATCTAGAATGACCAGAGAGAAGAGAGTGACGGTGGAATTGTGCTAGCACTACTCATCACCGCAGTACTGGAGGTGGGGCCTTGGCTGGGTCTCTGTTAAGGGCAGTCCTGAAACTGGGGATGCTGTAGCAAAGCCAATTATTTTCTAAAACCTGAACAATAAATATTTAGGAGTAATCCTTGTATTTCACTCTGTAGACTTCTTCTGTTGAGGACCTTGATACATTTTCCAGGGATGTGTCACTCTTTTACTAAAACATGGGAAGGTTGAGCAACCTGCTCATGATTAGGCAAAAGCCAGCAAGTGGCAGAGCAAGAAGAGAAGCCTGGCTGCTCTGGCTCTGCTTCTCCCTTCTCCTGACATGACCAGCAGTCCATCCAGTTCAATTTTCTGTGACCAAATGAGACACCTCAAACAATGTGAGTCCAGCAAGCAACAGCTACATACAAAAGACAAGGAAAGTTCTAGGATTCTATTCTATGAAATGTTTCTGAAAAAATCACCCAAGGGTTGATGATGTGCTTTGCTCATTGGGAAGTGCCCAGTTTGCTGTAGCGGTTGCCTGGAGTCCTCCTGGGCTGGCTCATTGGGGTCCACCATGGGGACCAGCCAGGCTGAGGACCAGCACCCTCCAGCCTCACAGAGCTGAGCCAGATCAGCTCAAGCTCCAGGTCCTTTTTGCACCCTCAACAAGACCAAGCAGTGCAAGGTGGCTGCAATGTAGGCAGGTTAGTTTTGTTTGTTTCGTTGTGCAGAGAGGGCCTTGACAGTGTAGACAAAAACCAGCCTGTTCTTAAGTGACATGTAAACTTCTCTGACACAAGTTTGCAGTGATGGTGAGCTCACCAGTCTGTGAGGAAGGGGTTGGCTGCCAAACGTGGCTGTTACCAAAGGTGACAGGACAGTTAGTCAACATGAGGCATCAGTACCGCTGGGATGGAGACATGCACGCCGTGGGATGGGCTTGGCCCTGTCTCTGAGCGCTGGCTGCACCCAGCTCCCAAGCAGGGATGTTTCATCCATCAGGAAATTGGAGGCACCCAGAAATGAAAGCAAGTGGCCTCCAGTAACATGGGAAGCTTGGAGGGAGCCAGGGAGCAGCCTCAGCACGCAGTCACAGTGCTGTGGGTGCAGGCCCATCCTTCCCTGCCAGCTCTCTGGAAACCCCTTGGGCTCCCCTGCTTTGCCAGGGCACTCGGCTGTTCCTTGTGCTGTGGGCAGGAGCAGCGTGAGCAGGGTGAGGAGCTGACGGGAGGGAGCTGGTTTCTTGTGTGTACAAATATACATGCAAACGCACACCGTATGGTTCTTTAAATAAAGTGATGCTGAAGAAAGGTGACCTGCATCAACAGAGAGAGATGAATTTACATGCTACAGTGTGTAGCAACACGCTGTCAGGTGAGAGCTGTTGGCACATTTCTGGTGTCCAGCCATGTATATATAATTGTGTCACAGGGGGAGCTGAGTTGCTGTGGAATTGAAGGTTGTGGAGTTTTTTAACAGCGTGTAGGAAACAGGATACTGGAAATCTTTGAACATTTAATAACTTCCCAGCCAGAGCTTTTACTTGTCCTCCAATAGTCTGCAGATTATTTAAGACTTCACTACATCCCTTGATAACTAAGAGCTCAGTTCTTTAGATACTGAGCAGCCTCCATTTTAAATAGGGATGAATTAGACTTTTTGCAAAGCTTTTGTCTGAGGCTTTGCAACAAAGAAGTGGCTTCCATGCTTCTAGAAGTGAAACTGGTAAATGATTGGCCATGAGCCCATTTGTTCGAAGAAGAAAAGAAAATAGTACTGCAGTCCTACACGGGTGACAAGATGGAGCTGTCTGTCTCGTACAATAGCCATAGAAACCTCAGGCTCCCAGTGTTCTGACTCCCTGGCTATGATTTTCCACAGTGACCGAGTAATTTATTTAATCCTTTCATGACCTCTTTGTAGAGTCTTGGAGCTTTAGGGTGTCAGAAGGAATCATCAAACTAACTCGTGCAAGGCATTAGAAGGTAAGATCTTGCAGTGTGTCACTGGGGAAAAAAGAACTTTTCTTTCAAAACAGATTATTTCCCTCTAATATATTTTAGAAGTTGAGGAAAACAAGCTCCTTTCAAAAAAGAAGATTGATTGAAAACTAGGATCCTTTTGCAATGAACGTGATGCTGAAGCTGACATCTTGTTTCTTTCACTTGTGGTTTGAGAAACTGCCTTCTTCATATCTTCAGGACTTTCCAGTCCTCCTGAAGGATTTTTCTCCTGACTCCTAGGTGACTGTTAAAAAGGTAAAAGATACTAGATATTTTGTAGTGCGTTAAATTACTTACCTCTAAATATTATTTTCATCAAACCAGTCATATTGGATGCTTTTACTTATTTTTGTGGGATTTGAGAGTTCTAACCAGGACCTTCCTGACATGACCACTAAAGCCTGGGCACCGGATTATCCTGTTAAACTGATCAACAGTGAGATAATTACATTTTGCATGCAAAACGCAGCAAGGGGGTCAGAACAAATACCCACTGACCTGAATGTGGCATTTCACACCACAGCGATAAGGTTCAACCAGCAAAGATTGCTACTGCCCTCCTTTTGAATAGAGGGGATAAGGAAGAACCAGCTCTCTGGCCTGGCTAACAGGTTACTGGGAGGTGCTGGGCATACTACTAGAGATGTTTGAGGCTCCATCTGGCAAGGGATTTCCTTCCCCAGGTTTTGATCTGGAAAGAAATGTCAGTTGCCATTGTGAATATCAGAGCCCATTCTCCAGCAGGAAAATATTGTTGTTTTGCTGTATAAAGGCTACTCAATGATTACAATGATGGGTGCTGTGTGGAGGCCTGTAATAAAGGCAACGCACAAAAGGAGATAACACATTCATGTATTTTTGAGCCTAAGGGCTTGTCTATAATAGAGATGTTTGGGGTTTTTTTCTGTAAGTACCTCAGTGAGGTTAAAGATGCACTCTTCCTGCCTCTGTTTGTATATCTACATCTAAAGGAGGGCTTTTATCAGCGTAACTATGTCAGCTAAAGACCCAGCTCTTAACTCGCATAATTGCACTGGTAAGGCTCCTTAAGCAGAGGCCAGCTTACACAGATTCTGCAGACAGAAGGAAGCAAGAGAATTGCTCCTTTCATCATGATAGCGTTTTATCTCGAGGAACTAGTGCTGACACGTTGAGTGTTGTTAACCCCTGCTATTTTAGGACTGGTGTGTAGGAGCGCATCACCGCTGAATCAGGCATTCAGATACTTCTCTCCTGGGAATACGCTTCAGAAATCTGGCTGGTAAGATGTAATCACCTTGGTTAAGCTTTTCCTTTGAGAACTCTTGCCCTGTTTCTCCCTGATGAAACTCACTCACATGCCAGCCATCCCGGACCCTGTTTTACATGACGAGCTCCCCACTGGATGACTCTGTGACTACTTTAAATTATATGTTAATATGTTGTTCCTCTCCTCATTCAAAGATTTAATTATCTTGCAGCAAAGCATGTGGAAGGAAGAGGATTCATGTCTCCCTATATTTAAGAGGAAAAACATATGACCTGTTCAGCAGCAATTCTTCTCAAGTATCGGCAAGACATGGACCAGAAGGTATGTAAATAAACTGTAGACATTTTATGCCAAAGTTGCTGGGTCAGATTATGGATGTGCTAAATGTACCAGTCTTGAACTCTGGCTTGATGACAAATGAGGGTTTGGCGGTTTAAGGAGATCCTGCCTGCCACTCCCTTTGCCATCTCCCTCATTCACACTCCTCCCCTTGCAGCCCTTCACTGTGACAGTTGTAGTAACTCAATTGTTTACAGGGCTGGGCTGTGAACCAGATCTGGGAATAAAGCCAGTTTAAAAAGAGAGAGAGAAAGAGGATGGGATAAAAGGAAGGAGGCTGCATTTCACTGTGAACCAGTATTGCCACTGAAACTCCATCGTACCAACACGCATCCTTCTACAGTGATGGGAGAGGAGCCACAGTCTTCAGGAAGAACATCTGCAAGCCAAGAAAAGGCACAGTAACTAGTGCAGCCCCTACACAAACGTAGATTTGTGACTCTGTGTTGCAACAAAGAATCTTGAATCATTCTTGTAAGGAAGGATGTTACTGCTTATCTTCTTCGAGGATAGCCTAGTCACAGACCGAGAGAATGGGAAGTCCTGTCTATTTTGTCCTATGCTGTCTGTTAGGAAACAAGAGTGAGGAGGTTTCAGCTCAAAGTTTCCATTCTCATTTACCAACCTCGCTCTCCATAATCTGCTCTGATTTTATTATCCTTCATGAGAAAGAAAAAAAACAATGAGAGAAGAAAATTATGTCAAAACATTATCACCAGTCTGGTGGGACCTGTGTGATTCTCAACAGTTCTGCTGGGCAGTAGATTTCGGTCTACGATTGTTGCCACTGTGAACAGCTTCCATGGTCCACAAAAGCCCCAAAGAAATGGAATTCAGTAGATTTATCCTGCTCTGCAGGATCTGCCTCACTAGTAGCAGTCCACAAATCAGAAGAGGTTGAAATTGCCTGCTGGAGTACAATTCTACTCACACAGAATAAGGGAGATAAAAATACACTTCCTGCACGGCAACCATGTTCATTAGAGCAGAAGAGCACAGGTAGGGAAGCAAACTATCTAGTAATCTGACTATTCCGGTAACAGCGGGGTGGCTGGGTTGGTGTAGCTACTTCTTAGGGTGCAGTTTGGTATTCCAGCTGAGCTAATCCACACGCTAGCTGCTGCCCGTGTTTCCTGTTCGCGTTGCTTTCCCTATATTGCATTTAGTGGCTGTGTGGCTACGGGGCGAATCTGTTCGTCTGGCTGATAACAGCAGCAAACTAACCATGCCATAAAAATGAGTAGTCTGCAGCCAGATCAGCCAGCTGAATCAACTCACCCTGAAGCTGCTCTATCGCTAGATTCAGCGCAAGGGAAAGGGCAGGAGAACACAGCTGGGAGCAGCGGTGGAGTGCGACCACCACTATTTGGCATTAGCCCATGGCTCTAACCGCAAGCTGCCCCCAAAAGGACAACCTGCTCCCATGCTCCCTTCCCTCCCAGTAGTGCGCTCCTGCTGCTGCCAGTGCTTTCCTGACCCCTCAGTGAACCGGGCCTGCTCTCTGAGCCAGTACAGAACTAACCTAGGAAGCCAATAGTTTTCTGCCTGCTTGATAAAGTAGACTGCTGAGAGGTCTGACAAGCGTAAGAGCTGGCAACAAGGATGCTGATGTGAGTGTGTGGTGTGTAGCTGGGAGCAGGCCAGGGTGGCTCCTTCTGACAGCAGCCATTTCATGACACCTCATTCTCAATTTAACCCAAAGCAGGGAAAAAAGCCCCAACCAACAATGTGAAAAAGTGAGCCACAGCTGAGCAGATGGGAACTAACTGTAAGCCCTCCATTAAAGAGTGCATCTGAGAATTAGATGAAGAGGGACAGGTTTAAGGTGTGCTTTTGAAAGGTATGTTATCTTTCTGTTTGCTGAATGGAAGGAGTGAGGTGAATAGTGCCACACATTGCACACTTAGCCTTGCTCTTCCCAAGAGACAGGCAAGAGAGTCAGCAAATAGTTTTGCAAAGAAATCCCCTCTCTGCCTACTATTTCTTGCGCCATTGGGCAGTTTAGAGGCCCAGAGGTAGATACGGTTCATTTGAAAGTAAAGCCAAAAGGAAAGGATGCAGGAGGAAAGAAGCTGGTAGGTAGCACAGCACAGGAGATAGGTCTGGAACATCAGAGCTCAGGGGCAGAGGTGTGCCGTCTCTGTCCTCTTTGGGGACACATGCTAGCTGGGGTCAGACCCTGACCCAGAGGTACCATTCCCGTCTGGAGGTGTTTTAAAAGAGCATCCATAGGTGCTCTGAATTTCTATGGATGCAAATCATTCATCTGGCTGTTGATTCACAGTTCTTTTCTGGGCAGATAGCCAAAAATGCAATTGCTAATTGCATCAATTTCCATGTTCTCTCTTCTGTAAAATCACTTTATTAGGGGAGTTGGTTAAATTCAGGAAGTACTCAAATTCTCAGCTGTATCTTGTTCAGCAAAGACTTCTTGATAACAGTGCTGGACTACTTCTCTCAACTCCTATGCCTGTAAAAGGCGTGATTGTTTACACAGTTACGCTGCTGCCAATGCAATTGTATCAGCATAAGGTAGTTAAACTGATATCACTTATTTTATTAGAACTGTTCTTTTACGATCACCTGTAGCTGGTATAACTGCGTTCATGCTACAGGATGTTTGCTGTCTGTCAAAATGGGAATTTTCAGTGAAGATGGACTTTAGCACATTTACTTTTCCTCTAGCACTCTGTCAATAAACCCGATCTCAGCAGTATTTGCTGATATGGCTTAAAAAATGTATTGCCAGACGCTACATCCGATTAACTGTTATTCTGCACCTCCTGTGATAATGTAAAGAAGTCAGTGTGAATGTCACCAAAAACTACAACATACATGCAAGGCAGCAGCACAGTGAACAGGGTTTGCTTCAAAGCAGAAGGGACCCCAGAAGCAACCACAAGTCGTTGGCAAAATCACAACTGTACGGCCATCGCTCAGAGCTGTCCAACGGGACGTGAAGCGCACAGCACTGTTTGCTTTTGGGTGCCAGGCGAGATTAGACCATGCTTTAAAGGAGACCTCTTGAAGGAAGAAGAAAATGAAAGTATCGTTATTTTCAGGCATTGACTCAAATTGCATACAGGTTTCTACTCGGAAATTACCTTTATCTTTTTTTCTTTTCTCTCTCTATCTGATTTTGGAGCTTTCATTAGTTCTTAGAAAAACTGAAGCTGTTCCAGCTAGAGGAGACCGTGAGGGAGGTCTTGCAGAAGTGGATTCAAAGTGCTCTCTTGCTTAACTGAAAAGTAGAAACATAAAACCTCAAGTTGGCTTATTTTTCTTCACAGACGTATGACTTTTCAATAAACAAACAGTAATGAAAAAGGGCAGGTTTAAATGACTTACAAGAATTTTTCTGTGGTGCCATTATACATTATTTGTTGTCCCAGATCTGCCAATCCCAATAGGTCCAAACCCAATTTAACTGCACAAATGACTGGAGTGTGATCCTTGAGTTTAATGTGTCCTGAGCATCCAAAGAGTTACTGAGAAGATCCACTCTCTGTCACATGCACAGTAGGGTCACCCTGGGCTCCTAAACTTCAGGAAAAACAATAAGCAGCCAGAAAAAAAAGCAGCTTGGTGGGAGATGAGGTTGAGTGGTCACCAAAATGGGCAAAACTAGCAGATTCACTGTAGCTCCTGGGACAAAAATATTTCCCTACAGGCTTCAAAAAAAACCCCAATCAATCAATTTCTATAAAATGACTGTGACCAAGAGAACTATAAGAGGAAAACAAAAATATTTACATATGCTCTTTAGTCTAGATTCAATCAGCCAGAGCAATGGAGACACATAAGCACAAATCAGATTTGTTTTCCTTCATGTTGCTAGCAGAGCTGGGAGTCCGCTACACAGTAACCGTGCCTCCATGGGTGGTTTTACAGTGTAAGATCAGCTCCTAACCAAACAGCTTGTACCTGTCCTTTAAGGAAAGGCAGACAAAGAAAAAGCCTGTGATTTAACGTAAAATAACTTGAACACTTCCTTCTGATCCTGATCTGTTCCAGCCAGTACAACTCTCATGAATGCAAAATGAAGACGGGGAAAAAAAGAGAAACAGAAGTGTCATGTTCCAGAAAAAGGTAAATCCTGTTACTACCCACAAATGCAATTCAATTGCCAGACCTTGGGGCATTTAATTCTTCCATTAGCCTGGTCACCCTCCCAGAGATACACGTAGCCTTTCCTCTAGGCGGTCCACCTTCTTGTCCAGCTGCAGGAGCTCTGGGCTGGTACGATAACACTGGGGCTGCGAGCAATGTTCACGCCTGCTTTATTTAACGCGGCCATTCCTGAGGAGCTGATAACAATATTTTCGTAGTGACAGATTTGCATTTCTGAGCCCATAGCACAGTGCCAGACTCAGCTGCTCAGAGATGTTCATTTGAGATAATCAAATATTTAGCAGCCGTTGCTCTAGGAAACACTGCGTTAGGCCACATCTCGCAAAGCGGGGCTCCTTCCTCTGTTGGCCACCACGGCGCAAGTGGAACTTCTCCAAAGGACAGCCTCTCCTGCAGGAAGCATATGGGTCTCACCCATGGATGCCTAGGAGAAAGGGCTGAGGGTCTGGTACCTTCGAACACCAGGAAGAGTAAAGAGCTGCTTGTTTAAGTGAGACCAGAGCTCTGAGAACGTTTTAATGGTTCACTGTATAATTGCAATGAGTCGGTTGGTATTTTTCACTGTTAAAACACTCACCAGCTTGAATTCATTTATTTATTCTATATAAAGGATCTAGTTCTACATTTTTTAGTGGAGGGCACTGCTGCTGGACTAGACTACATCTCTGAGACTCGTGTTGCTTTCTGTGTTTCTTTTCACATGCAGAACCAGCTGTTACAATAAATAAATGAATAATTTACTGGCTGAACTTAGCATTTTCGCCTTATCTTTGAATTAAGCGAAGGGATCTCTGAAACACATAAACTATTGGGAACTCATATAATAATCATTTGGGGAATATTTCTCCATTTACAGGATTCATGAGCAATTCACTGAAGCTGTTAGAAGTTGTACTGACTGTGTGCCAGGGCCAGCTGCTCCCTGAGGGCTTGGGAGCCAGCGGGGCTGGGACTGCAGCCAGCAGGTGAGTATCTGGGGGCCCGTGGCCAAGCCTCAGGTGGGAGCTGACGACAAGAGCCTCAGCTGAAGCAGCTCCTGAGGGCCAGGGCTTGGTGCTGGTGGTGGCCTCCCCACCACATTGCCCAGGAGTGCTCCCCATGGCTGCGAGCCCTGACCCCCAGCAGCCAGACCTCCAGCTGCCTGGGCACATAGCTCTGGGTAAATCTCTATTTTATAACAGAATTCCAGGTAGCTCTAGTAACCATCTGTGAAAATTCACAATTTTGTGCTGGAAAAATATTTTGTCATTTGTTACTGCATTATCCCCGGCAGGGACTTCCTGACTCCTCTCATAATTTGAACCTCCATTTTTATTCGAAGATACCATATCACAGATATTCCTGTAGTGAGAGGACAAGGGGTATCGGGTTCAACTGGAAGAGGGGAGATTTAGATCAGAAATTAGGAAGGTGTTTTTGACAGTGAGGGTGGTGAGTCACTGGAACAGGTTGCCCAGGGAAGTTGTGGATGCTCCATCACTGCACGTGTTCAAGATGAGGCTGGATGGGGGTTTGAGCAACCTTGTTTAG
>JAVSBS010018911.1:0-14787 GCA_033124195.1 Coracias cyanogaster | reverse complement strand
GGGTTTCCAAGCCGTGGAGATGTGGTGCTGAGGGACATGGGTTAGTGGTGCCCTGGCAGTGCTGGGGGAACGGTTGGGCTCGATCTTAAGGGTCTCTTCCAACCAAAACAATTCTTTATTTTCTACTTCTAAAGTTGATTTAACCCTCCTTAAACTTGTAAAAGCTCTACTTAGACCTTTAAAACACCTCACAGATAAGGAAATAGACACATTTCAGTAGTCTGTATCTTGTTTAAAATTTTTTTTTCATGCAAACTTAAATAACTTGAACTGTCTTTTCAGCCAGATCCACAGCGCTGCCGTTCTTGCACTGTTATTGATTATAGTAATCAATCTTTGACAAGGAAAGGATCAACAGGTTCAGGTATGCCCACCAGTCACAGAATTTAAGGAGATCAAGCAAGAGGTAGGCTTTTGGGACAGGGATGCATGTCCTACATAAGTCTTACATTACATTGAGGCAGTTTTTCAAAGTTCTATTTCATGTTTTAAAATGTCCATTATACATATTTTATACTTGCATATAAAGTACATTTGGGTGTAGGGTTTGTACTGCCACTAAGTATTTTACATCATTTCAGGAGGCTGAATCCAATCAGCCGCAATGCCTCTCATGCCAAAGTTAAGAGCAGGAGTTGCCAATTTAAACAGAAATTAGCAACAACTACTTTCTGCCCAGGGGTTTTTCTTCTGCAAAGTCACCTCCTTATATTGTTTATGGTTCAAACCCTTGAAAATAGGCCTCCTACTTGTCTCAGAGTAGTTAGTCACAACCAAGGTTGTTTTGTGGTAGATCAGTGAACCTTACCTTCAGAGGTAGGTTTTGACCTCGACGCAGATGCAAGGGCAAGTCCACTCCATTGAAAGGGCGTTTGTTCAGAGGTTACGGTTCACTTTTGTGCCCTGGAACAGCTTTTTTTGAATGTCATCTTCTAGCTCTCAGCTGAGGTCACCTTCAGCACTCCCTGTTAGCTTCAATAGGAAGTGAAGGATCCCCTCCACCTGGAAAAGGTGGCACACAGGAGGGCATTAGGTTAACTTTCTGAAAACCAAGTCTGCTGAGACAAGTTACACTGGATTCCTTTCATCGCAGTTTTTGAGATTCCTCAGGGAGCTGTCAGAATTTCCCACATGAAAAATACATTAACAAGACAGAATTGAAGCTGCAGAGGTTAAGGCAGCAGGCACAGGGGGAATTATTAGAGGACAGGAGGGGTCTTTTAGCTTCTTTAATGGCTGAACGGCCGATTAATCTAAGTGGTACAAGAGGCAACGTGAGTATACCAAAGGCATTAAACTGAAGTAACCTGTTTCTAAACAAGAAAGGAGAGGTTCCTACTAAAATTTTTTAAATGTCTCATTTCCCCCTCCAAAAATCCGCATCAGTATCTTTAAATGCAAGATGAGTTTATTACTGCTGTATTTGGGAAAAAAAAAAAAAAATTCAATCATCAGAAGAACTTTGTAGACTTGAATACTCCATGAGTGATCAAGGAATACAGTAGTTCCTGGCAATGTAGCAGTGACGAAAACACCAAATTTGCCTCTTTTGGAAGGCCAGTCACTTGTCTCAGGCTTGCATAAGTAATACACAATGCAGTTGATAGTGACGTATTAGAACAGAAAGCCCCCCCCAAAAAAAAAATTTTAGTTTTAAGCTAAAGATGTATTTGGTACTTAATCTTAACACCTTCCCCAAGTCTTAAAAGTTGTTCATATCTCTGTTTATTAGGCCTTCAGCCACATGGTTCTGTGAAAACCGCCAGGCGGAGTGGATCGGTCACAAAAAGCAAGCAGGGGTTCTGACACGCCACGGAGCAGCGTGCCTCCGTCCACCTCCAGGGAGTCGCGGACCACCTCTCATTCTCAATTCTCAGCTATGTCAGCAGTGTTTACACAGAGTTTTCAAACACCCTTCCTTATGAATAGTTATTTTTATATAAATCTAACGAGCAGCTGCCAAAGATTAGAAGGGGTGTTCTTAAACATTCCATTTTCTACCAGTAAAGTCATACTCCAGGGGGACGGTGAATATTCTCCAGTGGACAGTAAAGCCTAAATCCTAGAAAATTTCCCAACGCTCTCAGTCATCGCTGTTTTCTCATTACTGGCTTGTGTTGTTACAGGCGAGTACTGCAGAACCTGCTTTTTTCCATTAGCTCCACAAAAGATTAATCAGGCCTTCCACTGGAGTAGTAATTTAAGTTTTTAAAGCTGCATTTATATCTTTAAGCAATATTATATGATCAGAAGCAAGCACTGCGCATGCTTCTGCAACTCAAGACAATGTATGAATCCTGTAATCGCAGCAGATATTAACGGAGCGGTGTAAAAATAAGGTAGAAAACCAGATGAACAGAACAGTATTCAAAGAAAGCACATTGTCTTCCTGGTGAGATTTTTCCTGGTAATTTCAGAGATTAGTGACATTTCAATCTCCCGTTCTAAAAATACCTGCAATGACACGGGGTTTCTGCACTCCGCCACGAAGTTCCACAGCTGCCACGTGGATTTTAGTAGCTGTGTTCTGCGCTGTGTGACAAGATGTACCAGAGGAATTCGCTGCAGTTGCCCTCGTGGCTCCAGATAAGACAAAAACATGAAGTACAAGCTTCTCAAAATAAAAGTGATTAGCTGAAGGTCTTACTCCCAAGCAGTGAGCGCCAGACTACAAGTAAGTGTAAAGACAAGGTGAGGATAAACCACTTACTGCATTTTAACAATGTTAGGACACCGCACAAAACCAGTTGTTCCTTTATAACCTAAAGAGCACCTTTTTTCTAAAGTTCCTTATTAATATTTTCCAAATTACAATTCATAATGGAAAAAACTTGTCGGTATTCTTTATCAAATGGCATCTACTTCCCCGTTGTGCGACCTATTGAGTGGTACATACAGAACAGCTAATAATTTTTTTGTCAATATTGAACTTGAGTTGATCCAAGCATGCTCTAAGCAAGAAGGGAAAAAGAAAGTACAGCAGAACGGTGCAAAGGTAACTGGGTTAACTTTCCTTTGCATTTCTGGAGAGGGAAAAAAAACCCCTCTGGGCTCAGTTTAAATCTCTGAAGTTTGCATAGAGATAGATTGATGCTAAAGAGAGAGGCCTCTCTTCTGTAAACCCTTTCAAAATACACTTTTTCTTGTAGCAGCTCAGACTACGGGAACGTGGTTCAGTGTGTCATTTAGTTATCTAGGCTAACTGGAGATAAGCATCCCGTTTATATCCGTGCCATTCCTCAGCGACCAGTTGAGTTTCCTGTAGCCCTAGTGCATGAGAGTTGCAAAGATACATAATCTAGAGTAGACTTCTAGTAACTTCATGTGCTATTTTATAGTCTGGAGGAGTTGGTGTGTTAAAGCGAAAGCAGCCTCATCATAAGGCAATTTTTAGTTTCTATACATGTGGTTGATATCAGAGGCTTCTTCTGGGTCGTTAAATACCTATTTTGTGTAGTAAAATTAACATTCAAGGCGTGTGTTATGCTGCACTTTCTCAGAATCGAGATAATTTTTGAAAGGGGTTGAGTAAAAGGGAGCAGAGTTACCATCTACTGCTGGCTTCCCCCCTGAGTGCTGTCCCTGGGGCAACAAGGATCTTCAATTCACGTGGTCACCGTTTGAAAAACGATCCACAAAATAAAGGCAGTCTGATTCCGTTGAGCTCCAGGAAGCTGGGAACTAGATACCCTTCAAATTCATACCCCTGCCCACTACGTCAAGTGGTTTAAGGACAGCTGACGCAAAAACCTTCAAAGTATTTGCACATCTGATAGCAGTAATTCGCTCCTGAAATAACAAGTGTTGACAAATACAAGGAAGTAGCAAACCTCCCTACACCAGAGCTGACTGAAATAACACCCAGGACCTTTCTAAGCTTTGGGGCTCCTTGTCACGGCGCATCACAAACCCTAGAAATACACAGAACCATCTCTCTTCTGGGAATTTTATTACCTCATCTCAGTGAGTGAGATAATTTCTGCATAGTCTGGTACTCACTGCAGTCTCAAATTCTTCCTAAGGCATCTGCCACAGGCAGTGGGGGAACCAAACACGAGGTGGTGGCCCTTTCATCAGCACTGCCACCGCAGTTCCTCCAGGCCTGTTTTCAGCTGCTACACCACTATGTAGGATTTACTTCAATCAGGCAGAAGAGTCAATGCAATCAGTTTGGTTTGAAGAGCTACTCAAAATACAGAGAGGGCTGGGGAAGCAACACGGCACAGAATTCTGCGAAACTTTTATTATATCGCCAACTTTCCAAAATATCTTTATAAAACCATGGAAATACCTGAACAACACCT
Source organism: Coracias cyanogaster (assembly GCA_033124195.1). Classification (NCBI taxonomy): domain Eukaryota; kingdom Metazoa; phylum Chordata; class Aves; order Coraciiformes; family Coraciidae; genus Coracias; species Coracias cyanogaster. The sequence continues at coordinate 10,483 of JAVSBS010018911.1, read as the reverse complement.
GGTGCACTGAAGTGCAAAGACCTTTAAAAACAGCAGAGAGTTTGTTACAAGAGACATGTATGAACAGCAAAAAGGTAAGATTTTGAACTCTGAAAGCACAGGAATCGGCATCAAAGGCTCTCAAAAGCGTGGGATTAGTTCACCAGCTGAACCAACATCCATTTGGTGCTGGGAAGGAAGGTGCTGCAGAAGAAGCACAGGGCCATCCCAAACGGGTTCCTTACTGCAACAAAACTTTTAGCCCAGAATCTGTGATCGTTACTGAAGAGTACCTGAAGGATTTTAACCAGTAGCACCAGAACATCTTGTCTTTCTTGCTGAGGATGCCTTCTGTATTGCACCTCACCGTCACAGCAAGCTGATGCGCACGCTGAAGCGTGTTCCCATACAAATTCATACCAAATATTTCAGCTTACACAGTCATTTCTTTCCTTTCTTGACTGCCGTCTTCTTTCCTCCTTTTTTAGCCTTATTCCCATATTTAGCTTCCATCTGGGCCAAAAAATCATCCATCTCCTTTTTTCGATCTCTGTTTCTGCTCTAGAGGACAGGGGAAAAAAAAACCAAACCACCAACAAGTAACTTTTACTACTTCCTAATAGAGGTTATTCTGTTGAAGTCAGATAGCTACGTGACATCTAGGACTATATTAATCAGGGAATACAAGCTACAGAAAGTATAATACTGCCTAGTCGTCTCCCCTAGACTCTATACTTCATTTCCTGAAGTATCGAGACAGAGGAAAAGACTGACTATAAAAAATTCCCCACACAAGGCTAGGAAAAGCAAAACGATTTCTAGTGTGGACCAAACACTCTATTACAATTTGAGGAATGATGAAGCATTAGCATTTGAGGAAGTCCACGGGACAATAACAAGAAACAGAATGTTCCAAAAACCAGACTGTTTATAGTTTCTTTGATCCCCAAGATACAAAAGCAAAACAGTTAAGGCCTATCAACTTCTACACCCTTGAGGAGTCTCTCAGAATCATTAGCACTCCCTAACTGTCTAAAAGTTAAATGTTTTGATCATGTATGCAATAAGGCTGTTAGAATAACTTTGTTAATTTTTAAAAAGACACAGGTAATAAAATCCGTACCATATTCTGACCATTAACTAAAATACTGAGATAATGAACATTAAGCTCAGGTTTAACCTCGGGAACTCAGAACTGAGTTGCAAAGTACAAAGCTGCTCAGGGAGAACACCACTGTAAGCCAGGAACATCATTTCTTCAACAAATACAAAGAGCCTTACTTGAATCAGTGCTGTCAAATCATCTTCTCCACTAAGGCCCAGTTCGACTTTAGTCTTCTCTGCTTCTACAGCTTCTCTTTCTGCCTAAAACAGCAAACTAGTTTTTCAAAAAGTATTTCGCACATTAGTTGACGAAGCCTTACGGTAGTTAGCAAACACTTATTTTTGCATCTATATACAAACAGCTGTAAGGAAACACAAAGCGGTTTCCGAGTTTGGCTACAGATGAGAAACCAGGCAAAGAAAGCCCGTTCTGGTTCCATCACTTCGTAAAGCGGGTCAGCTTTTTGCTGTTTCACAATGCCCAGTGTGATCTCTACCCCTGTCCCTGTTCCACTCCCCCCCGCCTTTTTTTTCTTAGCAACTATGAAATTTTGTTCACCTTAGAGAAAGGTTACTGTGATGTGCATGTAACGTCTTCCACAAAGTGTCCAAAAAACCCCAGACTGGGGAAGAGGTCCATTTAACCCAGAATGTTACTTCACGCTGCCAAAAGGCATGCAGAATACATCTTCACCACGTACCCTTCTTAACTCCAGGAACCGACAGCTTTGTAAATAAAAGCAGGGACACGCTAACCTGTAATAAGCCATCGTGTAGAATAATGAAATAAAGGAATAGGCAACAGCCTATTGCAACTCAAAAGCCTTGTGCAACAATTCGGGAGGGGCTGGGAGAACACAAGTGCGCAAACGTGGAAGTCAAAGATGCTGAGCAAGATCTGCAGCCCAGCAATCCTACGGCAAACACTTGTCTCGAGAACAGTTTCATTTATTTCAACCAACAGAGGTTAAAAGCTTATAAGCAATGCTTCCCTTTGGTCCCTGATGGATAGAACCTACCTGCCTTTTTCTTGCATTCTTTTTCTGCTTGGACTCTTTCACAAAAGCTTTGTAGGATGGGACTTCACCAGACTCAATGGCTTCTTCTATGATTTTCCGTATCCTCGGCTCATCCGTATAGTCCACACATAACACGGACTCCATGATTCTGTCCATGTCGCCCTCAAAATCCACGTACGCGGCTTTAATATCAGCTAACTCCTCTTCTGAATTTTTGTAGTTTTTTTCAAAATCTTCGATATCCTTGACTGTAATCTGAAGCAAAGAGGTGACACGTCCTGAGTTCCAGGATTTATTCACCAGACGGATTTAGGAAACAGCGTTAAAATAAAAAAAAAAAAAAACAAAACCCACCGTGTTTTATGCAAAGCTCCTGAGGGAAACAAGGCTACGGCTCTGGAGAAGCGTGTTTCCCCTCCCGGGAGGGTTTCCCGTCCGCAGGGCTCTGCCGCCGGCGCCCAGACCCCCGAGCCCGGCACTCACCTTCTTGAAGAGCAGCCGCCAATACTCCTGCCAGTCCCGCTCTCCCCTCAGCGCCTCGCCCTCCTCGTCCACCGTCCCCTGCTCATCGTAGACGGCGCGCTGCTCCGCGTCGCTCAGCACGGCGTACGCCTTGCCCAAGATCTGCGGGTGAGGGAGGCGGTGCGTGAGGGAGGGAAGGGAGGCCGCTTGCTCAGGGGCCGCCGCCCTCTCTGCCTCCCTCCTTCCCGCGCTCACCTGGAACCGCCGCGTCGCCTCCTCCTTGTCCTGGGGCTCGGCGCGGTCGGGGTGGACGCGGAGGGAGGCGCGGTGGTAGGCGCGGCGGATCTCCTCGGGGGAGGCCTGCCGGCGGACGCCCAGGACGCCGTAGAGGTCGGGGGTGCCGAAGGCGGCCGCGCACCGCTCCAGCAGCCCCATCCCGCCGCCCGCCCAGGCGCGCCAACCGCCTCTCGCGAGAGTTGGGCTGAGGGACGCGAGCGGCCGCCACAGGGCGGGGTTGTCGCGATTAACCGTCAACTTCCCATCGGCCCGCCTGCCCGGCAGAAGGGCGGCTTTCCCGCAGAGTTAATTCGAGGACGGGAGCAGGAGCGAGGGAGCAGCTGGCGAATGGCCGCAGCGGGGCTGCGCCCGGCCTCCCGCAGGCGCGGGGAACAAGTGCCAGTGGGTGGGAGTCACAGAATCCCAGCATGGTGGCGTTGGAAGGGACCCCTGGAGACCACCCCGTCCAAGCCCCCCGCTCCAGCAGGTCACCCAGAGCAGGGGGCCCGGGATCGTGTCCAGGCAGGTTTGAATCTCTCCGGAGAAGGAGACTCCACAACCTCTCTGGGCAGCCTGGGCCAGGCTCCCGCACCCTCACAGCAACAACGTTTTTTCTGCTGTTCAGATGGAACCTCCTGGGCTCCAGTTTGTGCCTGTCGCTCCTTGTCCTGTCACTGGGCACCACTGAAGAGAGTCACCCCATCTTTTTGACCTCCACCCTTTAGCTATTGATCAGATCCCCTCTGAGGCTTCTCTTCTCCAGCTCAGCAGCCCCAGGGCTCTCAGCCTTTCCTCAGCACAGAGATGCTCCAGGCCCCTCAGCCTCTTCCTAGCCTCTGCTGGACTCTCTCCAGTAGTCCCTTGCCTCTTCAACTGGGGAGCCCAGAACTGGACCCAGTACTCCAGAGGTGGCCTCACTAGGGCAGAGCAGATGGGGAGGAGAACCTCCCTGGACCTGCTGGCCACACTCCTCTTCCCATATCCAATTGTGCCCTCTCAGGGACATGCTGGGAACTTACTGACCAGTTAGAGTCTCCTGCCTGTGAGCTCAGCATGTGTTCTCCTGCAAAGAAAGGAAGCCAGGAGCACTCAGATACAGTTACCATCAATAAATTACAAAACAAAATAAATAAATAGGCAAAGGACTCCTATTATGACTTTCCACTTTCCCCTGGGAAACAACCAGCTTTGCTGGCTTTTTTGGCTCATTCAGAAAGGGTGAAATCCACCAACTATTGAAAAAAATCTTCCCTTCCTTCTGAAAAATAGAGGTGCTCCAAAATACTCATGAGACTTCCACTAAGACACACAGACCCCGGGAAAAAAAAACAAAGGAGCTTTTCAAAATACCTCTATTTATTGCATCCAAATCCAAAGTTCTAACAGTACCCACATTTTCTTTTCCTTCCAGGCTGTTCCAAACGTGACAAGAGGACGGCAAAAAATGCTTGCATGTATCCAAACAAGACCATGGAATAAAAGTCCGGTAAGGGTATGTCTACAAAACTCAGATGGTCTTTAATTAAATGCAACGTAAGTGGTATACACAGATTGACAGGTACAAAAAAAGACAGATGCGTAAAATAAAGTTCGTATTTTACACTTCTTTTGTTGAAATGTAGAACATTTCTTTTCACTACCGATACCATGGAGGGAATAAAACAAAGCAGCATTAGCTCAGATTTCAGCTCTTATATACAGAATTCAGATGGTAATGTCATAGAATGTTCTCACTTCCGTAAAAAATATCTTATAAAAGCTGGCTGTTATCTACCATTATTGGAGAGCTCTGCTGATGTCAGTGAGCATCACTATTCACAGCTTGATTAATCGGTTATTGTGGTACAGGTCAAGCTACACCTCCAGTGATTATTTCAGTCAGTTCCAAGAGACTCTGAATCCTCTCTTACACCATCACCTTTCCTCCTTCTCCAGTGGGCCTTTTACGGGCTTTCCCAAATTTCAGCGCTAATGCTGACTGCAGCATTAACACAGCAGGATAATGACACAACAACCGAAGGGCGTTAAATACAAAACACTTAATCATTTTATTCTTCCGACTTTTTCAACTTCAACTTTGCCTTCTTCTCCTGTGACGAAGCTTTGGCTGTTCCAACTTTCTTTGTGGTTTCAGCAGTTTTGGTTTTTGGCCTTTGTCTTCCGGAACGTATCAGGTCTTCACGTCCGAGTTCAGCCATTTTTGCTTCCCACGACTTCATTTCGTTTTCATACCGAACCTTATCATCTTCAGCAAGCTGCAGGTATGGCTGGTAGAAAATTAGGTATCAATAGTTAAAGGGCTTTGTCAGGATAACTGCCGATGTCACATCCTGCCTCTAAGACAAAGGTGACTTAGAACAACACCTACGCAGTGCACATCCCAGGTGTGCACTTTTCACCTCCAGAAAGGTAAAAAACCATCAAACTTGCACAAAACCCCTCTAAGGTTTAGTAATGTCAACAGATGGCCATTCCTGAAGAGGAAGTTTATTCCATATTGCTACTAACAGCCAAGGGTTTTTAGTTGAGCGCTAGTTGGAGAGAGAGCTGGCTTACATAAGAACAGGAATAGCTATTTCTGCACAACTATTTCATGCTACAGCAAAACATGAACCTAATGCATGTTCCAAGTACATAATTCAAAACAACCTGGAAGAAGGCTGTTCAGGATGAAGGACAGTAAGGGAAGAATACTTGGAAATCTGTAGGTTTCGGTTACATCTCAGTATAGCACCTCTCCAATTTTCATAGACCCATCTGCAAATTCCTATTTCAGTAAAGCTGACAGAAAAACCATCCCCAAGACAACCAACGTTCACAAATTACTGTGTGCACATCACTTGGAGATTTCTGTTGCTTTCATCTGTCAAAAGGCTCTTGGCAAGCAGAAAATTACTATTTGGACATTCAAAAATACTATACTTTATTAGAAAAAAACCCAAATCGTTGCCAGTTATTCCATGTTCCTCCCTAGATGCTGCTTAAAGTCCATTTCCAGGCATACACAACTTCTATCCTATCTCACTGACTCCCATTTCATCAATACTGTGAAAGAAATGGTCATTTCTGGAAGAAAAGCAACAACAAATCTTTTGCAAGACGCACAAGTAAGACCTCAGAGTATTTTTCTCAGTATCATATTTTCAGCAACTGAGTTCAAGATTTTGAACTAATTTACTGATTTTGACTCAAGTTTGTCACTTGGCGGTTAGATCGGAGCCTCGTCAGAACCCACAGACATACCTGCTTTTGAGAACTGGACAGTTTTTGCCATGCATCAAATAACTGCTTCAGCTTTCCCTACAGGATATAAAATATGTGATATATTAAGACTGTTTTGATGGCAGGCTGACTGCAGAGAGTTACAGATGAACGCCACAGTAGTGAAAGCCTAGTACAAACCAATGTAAAAACCACCACAACCAGCTGAAAACCGAATTTAATTCTGCACCAAAACAAAGAGAAGTAGAATTCTCTCCTTACAGAAGGAGCAGATGAAGCCTGTAACGCTGAAGCGCAAAAAACAGCGCAAATATTTTAGATCTGTATATCCACACAGCAGTTTATGTAGGACATGCCACCAGTGGTATAGTCAGATCACCACAGCCTAAGAAAAAATAAAATAAGCAAAGCAAAATCCAGATACTGTACTGTTGAACAGTTCCTCTGAAAATGACAGAATCTAAAACAGGTGGTCTATTTTAAAGAATAATCTTTCTTGGCTTACCACAGGTGAAATTCCCTCGCTTTCTTGGAAGTGTTCGGACACAAAAATGTTAAAGCCACTACGAGGTCTTTTAGGTTTTCCAAGCACAGTCAATTCCTTTAAAAACAACAAGAAAAGCTTTTCAATCTATCAAGCAGGCATTTTTCCAACACTGACCTTACCATTTGCCTTTCTATTTTATACAAAAATCAGACTCCAATTCATTTTTTGGTGGTTCATTCTGTAAGCTGGGCTGTGTGTCAAAATGCTCTCACCACCTGTTAAGACTAAATTAAGAAAATCTAACAACCTGAATTTTTGCAGACATAAAAAAAGCATCTTAAACTGGTTCTTCCTTCAGCGAATTACTTCCAGAAATCAAAGACTGTTACTAAATTCCGCTCAGTAAGCAAGTCATGATGAGAGGTGTTCAATTATCTTCGCAAAGCTTCAGTTTCTGGGGTTTTTTTGCCAATTAGGGCAATGTCACAGCAGCAATTTAATTCGCAGAGAAGAACAACCAAGAAGTAACTCCTTCAGCTGATTTTGCCAGCGGACAAACCACAATATTGTACCTTTATGGGTGGTTCTGTCTCTCAGGATTTATATATAAACCAGCTCCAAGGGAACAGGGAAGATGATCGGTATGATTAAGTCGGTAAGGGACACGGACAGCCCTGCGCAGCCCTCATTCAACACGTCGGCAGCTACACAGGTAGCAAGGTGGCGGAATCCAAAGAGAAGCGAAAAAGGCTATTTCAAGGAGCTCCTGCCTTGCGGGGGCCACTGAAGTAACAGACACAAGACCTTCGTGAAAAGTTTTTTCTGGTTATCTTCCCAACCAAAAAAAGTGTTGCTGGTTCAAATGTCTTTTATTCCCTGTCGTTCCTCAGGCAGCTTCTTTCAGGAAGGAAAAAGCACGGAGCATGTGAGCACAAAGTTATGTGCTCACTCTGCTCTTCAAGCACAGGAAAGTCACTACAACAACTGCTAATAGCACCGATTATTTTAATCCATGGCGTTTGGTTTGGGTTTGGGGTTTGGTTGGGGCTTTTTTATTCTGAGAGTCACTTTCAACTCTGCTCTGTATATTAGACAAACAGACTCCAGGTTCCCTGAGAGAAAAGAAACTTGAACTTCAAAATACTTACTCTTTTTGCCTTGAATAATCTTCTTTTTGCCAGTTGTTTTTTCCTCTCCTCTATCAGAGCGGCAGCCTGGGCTGGAGTGAGCTGTGCTTTATATGTGGCCAACTGCTCTCTATATCTTTCCCAGTCTCTCTTTTGAGCTTCCTCATAAACCTACAACACAAACCATGGCATCACAGGACGGTAGGGGCTGGAAGGGAGCTCTGGAGATCACCTCATCCAACCCCCTGCCTAAAGCAGGGTCACCCAGAGCAGGGTGCTGAGGTGGGGTTTGGAATCTCCCCAGAGAAGGAGACTCCACAGCCTCTCTGGGCAGCCCGGGCCAGGCTCTGGCACCCTCACAGGAAATAATTTTTTCCTCCTGTTCAGACGGAACCTCCTGGGTTGCAGTTTGTTCCCGTTGCCCCTTGTCCTGTCGCTGGGCACCGCTGGCAAGAGTCTGGCCCCATCCTCTTGACCCCTGCTCCTTAGATATTTATAAGCCATCACCAACCTTACACGGATGCTTTTAGTCAGAAGCAGTTGACTGTTAACACAAGCTAATACTTCTAACCTTACTAATTAAAAAAAAATACAGACTAGCCTGGAACATAAGATTTTAAAAGCAAAGTAGCAATTTCAGACCTGTTTGACTAGCAGAATGGATTCAAAGGAACTCAGATTCAAAACCTGGGCTCTTCCCATGAATTATCTCAGCTCATCTGATAACATCGGATCAATCTTCAAAGCAGTAGCAACCTTCCATACAAGGAGAAGCGGAAGCTTGGTTGCAACGGTGACTTTTAAAGCATGCATACTCTGGTCATGTGTAGAAGTATCTTCAAAGCCCCCAGTTCTCTTTAGAACTGTTTTTATGCCTGAACAAAAGGGCTTTTATGTTGTTCAAAACAAAAACAACAACAAACCATCACACACTCTATAAGACTAAGACTCCATAAAGAGTTCAAAGGGCAAAGATACAAACTCACCTGCTTCTGGGATGCTGGTAACTCCTTCCAGGCACCTGCTATTTTTTTAACCAGCGCCACACTGTTAATTTCTGTACATTAAAATTAGAAAGCAAAAAAATAAAGATCACTATTGTATCTTAAGTTTAGCTCACTATGATCTTTTTCCCGTTCAAATATTTACCTCCTTTCATAAACTAACTTACTGTGGCAGTTAAAGGGAACTGTAATATCGGGGTGCAGGGAGGGGTGGGAGGAGAAGAGTCTCTGCTCTTGGTTCTCACCCAAACGAAACATGCGGTGATGAACTGAAGCACCATTTCAAGACGTGACAGTGACCAGGTCTCAATTTTTTTGCAAAAAGATTCTCCAAAGCCAGCATAATGTGACCTTATCTACCTGATGTAGCACATGCGTTTGGTCTTTATTTACAACGTTCAGTATTAAATTAAGGACAAAAAGTCCTTTATTTACAATAGTATTCAAGAGAAGTAAGGTTAAAGACAAAGTCATTTCCTTCTCCCACAAACAAAATGACTGCGACTTGAGTCTGCGTCGGTTTTCAGCTGAGCGCCTTTGACCCCGGCCCTTGCGCTATGCTCATCTGATGAGGTTTCCAGCCAGACCTGAATTTGTGAAGGAGGGGAAAAAAACCGACATAAAAAACCCAAAGGTGTTTGAAATAGGATGTACCAAGAAAAGAAAAGCTAGATCTTCCCTCTCTCCCACCTTAAGTGCACAATTCAGCCATCTCAACAGCAGAAAAGGAGAACTAAGCTCTGATCAGAAACCTGACTTCCAGAATTCCGGAAAAACAAGACAGATGGGGAGATTTTAGTCCAAGTATACCAATCTTAAAACCTCTGAAAATACCATGCTTTGCCAACGATAAAAGAAAACAAATCAATTACCAGCTTATTTTTGGACACTACCTCTAATGCAACAAGACAGCCCCAAAACTCTCAGTTTCCATGAGAGCTACAGGACATTTATTCGCAGGCTATTCAAATCTTGGAACCACGTGGAAAACACAAAGCTACAACAAGCTCTGCCGGTTCAGTGCCTCAACCTTTCAGGCTGTTGGAACTTTTGAACTACCAAGCAAAACCAGGTATCAAATGGTTTTCCCTACTGAAATTTGCCCAATGTGACCACAGTCCTTTACACATTTTAACATTGGTTTCAACAGTACTGTCAAAACCAGCGCAGCTTTTCCCTTCTGCTGCTGACAAGAGTGACAGCGCTGCCTAGAAATGAAGTTATAGATAAGTTAAACGTACTCACAGAAAACCGTTTTCCTCTCAATTTATCTACAGTTCGGCTCGATCACCTTAAAGATCTTTTCCAACCTAAATAATTCTATGACTTACTTTTTCTCCTATATACATTGAGACAACCCTGTGCATGTGTTTTTTTAACTGCTAATCATCAAAATAAAATCATACACAGCTCGTTATGTCAGCAATAGCGTACTTCAAGTACATAGAGACTTTAAAACAACGGAAAACCACAAAGAGTTGTTAAGGTGTATTGCCCAGGTGAACCCTTTCTTCAAATATTTTTAAAGTGACAGACAAATGTATTCACTTGTTTGAGTTATTAATCATAGAAGATTAAGCTAACACACATAGAAGCCGTAAGTATGGCAATACTGAATATACCTTCAGTATGCTACAGACAGAATGATAAGATAGAATCACAGAATTGTTTTGGTTGGAAGAAACCGTTCAGATCACTAACCCAGCACTGCCAGGGCACCACTAACCCCTGTCCCTCAGCACCACATCTCCACGGCTTTGAAACCCCTCCAGGGATGGGGACTCCACCACTGCCCTGGGCAGC
>JAVSBS010018908.1:0-24082 GCA_033124195.1 Coracias cyanogaster | reverse complement strand
TACTTTGTTTTGTTTCTGTGTAATTGTTGCAGTTAGGTAGTTAGGTGATTGTAGGAGAAAGTCAACTTTGTTTTACCTGCTGAGCACATTGTTTTAATTACGACTTCAGGAAGAAACCTCGAGAATGCAGAACAAGCTTCCTGAAGGCTCTGAACCCCAAAACCAAGGATTATCCTCTTTCTTCTCCTTCCAAAGAAATTATTTTAAAAACATTATTTTTCAAGTCAATCTTCTCTTTAGGGTGCAATGAGTGAGGATTAGGGGAGGGTCCTGACCCATCATTTTTATTTTAGGTGTTGTGTACCATTCAGAAGCTGAAAATCAGCCATAGGTATGTTCAGAAAAGCAGCGTGGTGGGTATTGACAGCAGCAGTGACAGTAATTAACCCTTGGAATTGCTACAGTGAGCCCAGCATGATCATCCTGGAAATGGAGTGTTTCCAGTGTTGCAATGCGGTGCTATTTGAGAATTATAATCACCTACTTAGCTGCTTGTAGAGGGTTACACTCCCAACCCATAGGAAAGTCAATATATTAGTAGTCTTCTATACTACTAGCTCCTGGATCAACAAAAGGATGTTGAGTGCATAATGTTGACAGAGATCAAAGAAGTGGGCAAGTCTAACCAAATGATAATGGGGACTTAAATTACCTGTGAATAAACTGGTCAGATAGCACAATGAGAGTAAGTTCAAAGCAGCAGTTTCTGCCTCTTGGAACAGCTCGTACTAGAGTACACAGAAAGAGGTTCTTGACTTAGTGTTAAGTAATGTGCAAGAACTGACTCAAAAGCTGGCGATAATTGAGCCACTTGTATTGACTGCAGCATAATAAAATGTGGTGCCTGAGTACCAAAAAGAGGAACTCTGACACTGATCTGTAGAAAGCGAAATGGCACTAAAGTGAAACCGTGAGTGGAATGGCTCTTACAGCTTCAAAAAATGTGACATAGATATTCCTTGGGAAAGGACAAGCAGTCTGGGAAACGTGGAAAACATCAAATCCAAAGGTGGTCACTAGTACCCTGATACAACTACAGCGGTGGTGTCCAAGAAACCATTTGGACCAAACAGATCTTTTAAAAATGGGATGTATTCATATAGGGTTAGCATAGTAAGTAGTATAACCTGCACTGTCAATAAATGTGCTGGTAGTAGTAGTATAGGATTTAAGTAGAGCCATTAATTCAGGTGCAGAGTAGGGACTCTCAGCTAGAGTTGGCTGCTAGAAAAAGCTGAGCTTAGAGGCTGTTCCTGAACTTCCATCCCTCTCTGGAGCATATGGAGAGGCTGAGTTGGAGCTTTGCACTGTGTGCGTTCTCCTTTGGTGATCCACAAAATGTGTGGTGGGAAGCTCTTCGCTGTTTAAGGAGTTTGAAGGACTTCAAAGTTAAATCTTCCAGCTCCTCAGTGCACCATCTGGTGCTGGTCATGGTCCCCATAGAATTATTTATGACAGATGTAGGTGTAGACCCATACTGAATTGAAGATTTTTGGTACTAAAGAGGTCACAGATCCAGAGGCTCGAGTAATTACAGGGGGCAGGCAAAAATAGGAGGAACTGCAGCAGAGCAAAGATACATGGTTAGAAGGCTAAATCAACAGGGTTGGAGCGAGTGATAGTCGCCAGAGGACTTCTGGCCGTCCTGGAGTATATCCAAGGAGCAAGTGGACATTTCCCAAAGATAAGCTGGCTGAGGGGTGAGATTACAGGAGAGAGACACAGGCCTCAGTCGTTCCTGTTGGCCAGAGCTGCACTGGTGGGTGAAACGGTTCTGGGCCATTAGAGCAATGACTTTTTGTTCCATGCCTCCATAAATCCAAAGGTTTTTGGTAGGCATTTCATACAGATGAGGGAGGGCTGGTCTGAATTGGATGTGCATTCATTCTTTTTAAATGAAAACTTTCAGAATTGTCCTAAGTAATACAAGTGTCACAAACTTTGTGACAAATTTTTTGATCCAAGAGAACTCTCTTGTGTTACACTCTATTTTGAACAAAAATTGGCATACGTTTTTATGTATTTTAACTCTACTTTTCCATGCAGAAGGCTCTCAGACATGCCTGGAAGCTTTCTCTGGACTTTCCCCCAAAGTCTTAGTCTGAAAACAAGGAAGTTTTAACCTAAAAGGAAAAAAAAGTAACAAATAAGCGCAATGAAAAACGTGCAGTGTAGCTTGATCTTCAGGTCTGTCTGTCTTCAGCAGCATAAGAATCTGTGCTGCAGGGGTTGCCAAGAGTCAAATATATGAAATTTTGGGTTATAAATAAAGCAGCGGTTAAGCGGAGCCTGGTATATATCACAAGCATGTTCTTATTTTTTCACCCTTTTGGGATTCGCTCCATTCTGGGTCTTGAGACAGAGGAGGGCAGGGTATAAAGTAGGTGTAAGTGGCATGGATGGTCATGGTGGTCTCTTCTATCGTTGAGTTCTGTGATTTTTGCTTTTTAATATGTGTTTATTTTTCCCATCTTTCACCAGCTGTAGAGAGCAGGGAGCGTTGTGCTGCCTTTCATTTGCCCATAACACTTTCAGTTGCATTAAGGAATCGTAATCACATCTCATGCTTCGGAGCTTCGGGCTTGCTGCCAGCACGGGTCAGGCGGGAGCTGGCCAAGAGCTGTCTTGGGACCTTTTCACCTTTTTTGTTGTTGTTGTTAGGAGCATCAGGGATTGGCCTTTTCTCAAAACAAGGCATTAAACCTGTAGGTGGGTGTTCAAAGGTGGTAGAGAGAATATTGTTTGGAATAGGTTCAGGTGGTAGGGGTTACTCCTGTGCAGATCACCAGATTTAAGTGGCAGACTCTCTTCCCCCCCTGCAGCCACCTCATTCAAATGATCTGAAATTTTGGGTGTGTATCCTTCTCTCTGCAGCTTGAGACATGAATCATCTGCCCAGATCAACGGATGTATTCTCACCTTGTCACTTCCCTAACCCTAAAGGGGCTAGTTGAGGGCATTAGTGGCCCTTTGATCTCTCTTTTGTTCTCTGTCTCAGTAATTTGGTCTCCAGCGATCAAATGGGTTAATCTAATGCGAATTGCTGGGCTCGGTTTCAGGCTAGTGGCAGAAATGTGCTGGATTGTCACATACAGCAATGCTGACTGGGGAGCTGGATTTCATAAACTGTATGAACCAAATTATAAGTTTTTAATCAAGTTTCCTTTTGACCAGTTAATTTCATATGCAAGTTTTGGGAGGTGAAACTTGCTGTTGACAAAAGGTGTGTGAATTCTAGTTCAAATACACGTGAAAGAATAGAATTTAGACTTCCTACTTCTAAAGCACTTTGGCAGCTCTTATTCCATGGGGTCTTTGTTCTGCTGGGTGGATTTGCTCCAGGCTGCTGGTGCATCGCTCTAGGACGGATCCTTACACTGCAGAAACTCAGAGAGAAAGATGCTGGGATTGAATTGGATCCAGGTATCAGAAATGAACAGAACTCTAGCCCTGTTACAGGCGTGAAGCAGTTTTCCTTCCAAAGGCCAAAAATCCCAATAATAGAGCAGTTGCAGTGAAGATACTGTCTGAAAAAGGATTTGGGGCGATTGCCACATAGTAGAGCATAAGAGAGACATCTTGAGAATGTCTAGGTAATGCATGGAGAACGTTGGTTCTTTCATTAGTTGAATTTTGTGCAGGATCTTGCACAAAAATGTTGCTTTCAGATTGTTAAAAGCGGGGAATGTCTCTAAGGATGTGAAAGTCACATAAGTGTGTTGTGGCAATTCCTCAACCTTGCTGGATGTCCGTTTGAATCAGAGGTTAATGCTTAGCAGGTTGGTCTCTTTAGAGCACCATTCATCATAGAAATACAACTTAGAAACCAGATGTCGACTGTGTTTTAAAATAACAAGAGAGCTGACGTGTATCTTTCAGTCTAGAATCATGTTACTTGCAGAATTATCTTGATAACTTTTATTTACTAAGACAGTTTTATTCCAAAAGAAGTGGAACCTCACAAAAACTGTGAAGAGATAAGAAAGAGTTCCCCCTTCCACTTGTCATGCTATAAGTACCTCAGTGATTCATTTGTTCCATAATGCCTTATTTGAACGGTTGTTCCTGTTTGCAGCCCTGCTTTGGGTGCACGTATGTCCCTGAATGTCAGCGCCAGAGACTTCTGCCCAAACGTTTCCCTAGGGCCACAAAAATGACTCTGTCCTTCTCGTTACCCTCTATTTCATCTGGTCATACTCATGTAAGCGTCAGATGCCTCAGGTCATATAGTTCTACTCCTGGTTTTTCTTCTACTCTCCAAAGTCACTTGCTTTTATTTTCTACCATTTTCATCCTCCTTTTTGCTCAGAACAACATTTATTCTTGTTATTTTTCTGTATGTGGTCTTCTTGATTGCTACCAGTGCACAAAATGGTTTAGGCTGTGGCCTGGCATCATTCGCCTCCAGCACTTTGCTGTCCTCCATTCTTCTCTATGATCATCTGGTCTTTCCATGATCTCCCTCAGAGTACCCCTGACCCCTGTTTTATCTCTCCGGAGGAAGGTGGCTATACCAAAAGCTGTTTGTAGACTTGGTACAAAGTATATACCTCCATGAGAGATGCAGATCTCTGATTTGAGTGACGGATGAACCCCATGTACTTGTACGACATGCAGCTCCTACAAGTCCTATGTTAAAAAAGATCATCAAAATCATTTGTGTGGGTTCTTGGTTGAGAAATCACCACATGATATTTCTGACAGTTGCACCTAGTTGTGGCCTGAGTTGGTGCCAGCCCACGTCTTCGTGCTCCATTGCTGACTGCCTCTTCTATGACTGCTCCCTCCATGAAACAAAGACTGAGGAATGCCTGTGGGACAGGTCCCTGCTGAACCTTCCCTGAGAAAACCAGCTGTAGCTTTCTCTTGCTGAAGACTCTTGAGTGGAACATCTTGGGTCTACGTGACATAGCAGAGCGTTCAACCAGCCGCTAACTTCTGTGGGCTGAGGGAGATGGAGGGCCAGGAAATGCAGCAGTTAGGGGAGCATCAACTACATCCATCACACTTCAGGGAGCTGCTGGTCAGGGAAGCAGGAGTGGGAGGAGCATTGCTGGCCTCAGCCTTTTCCAGGACCTCATTCCAGATCCCACTCTTGGAAAGCTCCTATGTAGCAGTGACAATAATGTGTTTTGTTCCTGCAGAGATGCTGAGAGAGAGGGGCCAGAAAGTCATCCATGGTTGTTTTAATTCAGAAAGGGGAGTTGTGTGAAAACGAAGAAAGTTGTTAAAAAGAAGCTGAGAGGACAACCAAGAGTTATGTCCTTGCAGTCGGCATGACGGTATCTAAGGAGGCTACAGTAGGAATTAAGATCAAATGTACCTCTCAAGAAATACTTGACGAATGATAAAAGTGTACCTAAACAGAAGGGTAAGAAAGTGTATGAAAACATCCTGAAAAAGTGAAAAATTTGGTAAAATGAGAAAAAAGCAGAACACGCTAAAAATATGTAAAAGCATAGTGAAGAGAGGGAAAAAGAAATAAGTTGAAAATGATTAAAAACTTAGTAATAGATTCTCTCCAGCCACCTCAGAAGCTGAAAGCTTGTCTGACAACCTATAGGACGTATAAAAAATTGAAGTCTAAAAGATGCACTTAGGGCAGCTAAACTCATGGCAGAAAAATGAATGCAATTCTTTCTGTGCTTTCATGTGTCTCGGGCCGAGCTGTCTGCAGATGAGGTGGTGATGTGGACAGACAACATGAACGTTATCAGGCGCTGGGATCAGGTGGTTTTTACCCATTAACTACGTATATGAAGTCTTGTTTAAAATCCCTGGAAGGTGACTGATGTGATAACTGTTTTTTTTCTGGGCTCCATGTCTTCTGCAAAAGCCTGGACCAGTGTCCTGTAAAATCTGTCAGGAGCAAGTTGGTAGGAACTATAACACAGAGCGTAGTGAGTGGATGCGAAGGAGTCAACAGATGGATCGGTTGGGTAGGTCCAGCTGAATTTCCAAAATGCCTCAGCAAAAGCTTGTGGGGAAATGAAGACGTGGAATAAGAAGGTGGTTCCTGGATAAATAATTATTGGAAGGGAAGAAGCAGATGGTAGGAGCAACGAGCAGATTTTCACCGTGGAAGCAGCTGATGACTAGCTCTGCAGGTGTGGGTGCTGGTCACTGTGCTGTCCCATACGTTTAATAAGCACATGGAAAGTGAGTGCTGGGTAATGTTTTAGGCCTTTCCGGTACGTTAACTGATTTGTAGTAATAAAGATAAGGATCAGCTATGAAGCAGTGCAGAAGAACCTTATGAGGCTAAATACTGTAAAGAGATGCATGTGGAAAACCAGTTGTTTCTTTACATTAAGGTGATGGGCTCTGATTTGTCCATTGTCACTTGGCAACTGTATCTTGTGATTATTGCAGATTGTTCCATACAAGTGTCATCTTAGTACCTGGTGGTTGTTGTGAAGACAAGGAGAGCATTAGGAATGGAAAAAAAGATAATAAAACGGATAATGTTGTTAAGCCCCTTTAGAGATCCAAGATACATCCGTGTGTTGAATACTGTATGAAGTTCTGTGCCCTACACCTCTAAAAAAAGTTGTAGCAGTGTTGGAAGAGCTTTGGGGAAGAACACGAGCATAAGAAAAAGTATAAGCTGTGTTTCGTACCAGGAACAACTAACTGGGCTAATGCTCTGACGGGTAAAGAGGCAGCCAAAGGGTGATGTGAAAAAGATTTATGGAGTCATGAATAGGAATTGACTTAGACTTTCAGTGTGAAAATAATGGGGCATCACATGAAGCTCTAGGATCCAGGTTCAAAAGGAAGCACTCTTCATATGCTCTACGATCATCCTGTACAATTCCTTGCTGCAGGAGCTGCTATCGATACTAAAAGTTTGCAGTGGTTCAAAGAATACTGGAATAATGAATGGGAGAAGACTCCATCAATGGCTATTAAGTAACCAATCCCAGTTTTGCCTCAGGCAATCTGTAAGATGCAGCTTACTGGAGGCTCGGAGAGTGTCCTAAGGAGAAGCCCTATGTGCTTCTCCTTCAGAAATCCATTGCTGGCAACTGTCAAAGCAAAGATCATGGGCTAGCTAGACCTTTGGTCTGGATCCATACTGCTGTTCTTGTATTCTCATCTTCTACAGAACACACTTGCAGCATCCTGCTCCTGTGCACCAGATCGTGGGCTGTAACCAAGGCTATCTTCCTCCTTCCACCAGTTTCTGCCATTTCTGTCCTCCCTCTTCTCCCATTTTTGGGCACAGAATAGGAGCCCAGCTGAGGCCAACACCACAGCCTGTGCTAGGGAGCAAGGATGAGATGTTTACTGCTCGATTTTGCAGCTTCCTGACCTTTTCAATAGTTGGCTGAGGAAATGCTAAAGCTGGAGTTACCAGAGGAGGTTGCCCATCCTCCTAGACTGACCTACACAGCAGTCAAGACATTTGCTTTGGTTCCTCTTCTGAACACCAACTTCTAGATTTTGATGCTAGGTAATGATTATTAGAAGCAGCCTCTCTTATCTTAGACCACTCATCCCTACCTAGACCTGTGTTTCAGTGGTTCTGGTTTGTTCACTGGGACTAAGGAGCAGTCATGTATAGATTACATCAGTGCAGGTACCTGAGCAGCTCTTTCTGTCCATCTGAGGGATCTGCAATTTTCTTTGACCCTGTGGTCCTAAAATTCTGTATGGAGCTCTGGGAGAAGAGCGTTGACCTATACCCCAACATGGGATCTTAAACAGGATCTCACCATCCAGGCAGTACGGTAACATGAGCCTGTGGCAGCTTGTTTATTTTTCTAACTGTGGTTTTAAATGTTACTTTCTTGGTAGCAAGAAGTTCTGCCAGAGGGTGAAAAAGACCCACTGCTACATGTCTAATGTCCAGTGTCTTTATTCCCCTTTCCCAGATAAGGTTTCTGATGCGCTTTCCTGAGGTCATATCTGAGTTTCACTGGAGCCAGAAAATAGCTCTTTTTTTCCCCGCAGCAAACCCCAGACCTTCCTGGACAGAGTGCGTTGCCTCCTCAGACACTTGATGTCAAGCAGACCATCACCTTCCCGTCTACACAGAACCAAACCTGTCAGGTGGCCTCTGCTCATTTGTATCCTGAGCAGGGAGATAAAGAGGTGCAGCGATAGTGGTAATTGCATAACATTGTATCAGGAGATGTGATGATAGTGCCGGAGTGCTCCTGCCTGCGGCCATCAGTAAATTCCATCAAAGGTCAAGTAGCCTCTCCAGAGGATGTCTCCATTCTTAACATCTGCAGAGCTGGCATGTGGAGTTCCATTAAACTCTATACCAGTGCAGGTGCTACCAGGAATGATGCCAAGCCAGGCAGATTGTGGTTTGCAGACTACTCTAAAATGCTTGAGACACTTCTCCCGGTTACTTGTGGGGAGAGA
The DNA here is from genome assembly GCA_033124195.1 of Coracias cyanogaster. NCBI lineage: Eukaryota > Metazoa > Chordata > Aves > Coraciiformes > Coraciidae > Coracias > Coracias cyanogaster. The sequence goes on along the minus strand of JAVSBS010018908.1, from coordinate 15,706 downwards.
CAGAGAGGGAACTACTGCCTGGAGTTAACTTCTGAATATGTATGTAGATTGTCATTTGAAGAAGAAGAGAAGATAACGTGGTAAGTAATTGGGCTGATTTGAGATTATAGTACAAATCCACATTAACTGCTGTCTACTTGCACTGAAGTCTTGTGGTTGTAGGCCCACGATGAAAAGTATATCCATGGTTACCGTTCTGAATACATACACGTTGACAACGTGCATCTCAAAGAAGACTGCTTAATGATGGTAAACTTTCTTTCTTCTTCCACAGCAGTAATCTGACCCTTGGGCCATGATTTATGAAGTGAGGGGAAAAAAAGGTGAAATGAAACCAGTGGTATTTATGGGTGGACATACTCCCTTGAGTAAACAAGATGAATGCCGATATTGAGAAACCTGATGTTCCCATGAAGGCAAACTTCCTCATGTTTGCTTAATTCTGTTGACCATGTTGAGAACTTTGAGAGTTTTTTAATAGCTTATAAACTCTGGTTAAGCATGGGTTTAAGTAGGTGGGCTGAAGAACTGTAGATGTTTTGTGACTATTCCTGTGCTTCCCTGAAGTTTATGTAGGACTTGAAAAGTCCTGTAGAACCCAGGTGAAAGCCACTGACGCTTAAGGCCTTTGGGGCTTTTAGGGGGATGTGTTATGTTGGCACAGCTTTGAAGGAGATTTAGGAAGATTTGATGTTGAACTGTAACTTGTCTGTGTCCTGGTGGAGAGATCACATTGTCTGGAGAGGGTAGGGACGGTCTGGCTGCCTCTTGGCCATGCAAACCAGTCCTTTATTAGGGCGAATGTTAAGGATTTCCAGTATGGTGATTCCTGTGCTCTTCAGCCTTGGAGGATCACATTTGACCTTTTGACCATGATATCACACTGTGTTCGTTCATTATTTCATCATGATACTGTCCTTCCCTCGACCTTTGGTTGTTTTCAGCGTTGGTGCTTTCAAGGGTACAAGTCCTTCATCCTTTGAGTATCTTCTTGAGCTCTTTGTTCTTGTGTTATATTGGTATTTGTGACTGTATCCGGATGTACTAAAACGCCTGTTGTTCCCACGTGGCCGGGACAGCAGAGCTGGCGGCGAGCCTTGGTTTTGATGTTATTTATAATGGTGCAGGACTTTGTGTTATCTACAGCAAGATTGCCAGAAAGGAGTAATCTAAGTTTCTCCATTTGATTGACTTTTTCCAGTTAAATGACGTCATTTCAGTTGCATTTAAATGATTGAAGGGATTAGAGCAGGGTGAAGAAAACGGCACGATGTCTCTGAACAGTGAATGCCAGTGATTTATTCTTCACTTCTCTTCAGCTGAGAAATGCAGTGAACTGGTATAAAGAACTAACTGCAGGACCGTGTTTATCGAATGGTTTTGTAGCGGTTACTCTTTTGCTGATGCAAAACCCAGTTGAGTGGTGGGTTCCTCCAGCTTTGAAGGAACCTCTGTCATTTTGTTTGTAATTGCTACAATGGTGAAGATTTGTAATATAGAAATTGCGCAGGTTTTAAAACAAGATCATCACTCTGGGAAACAAGCGTCTTTGAATTGGTCGAGTCCAGGGCTGGTCTCTTCACTGAAGACTGGCAGAGCACTGCTGGAGAGGAAGAACTTTGGGTTTCAGAGTGATTTCTCTTTCATCTTTAGATTTTGATATTTGGTTGTGGGTTGCCAGAGTTCAGAGTAACTTTAGGATTTCAGCTGTCTTTCAGATGTACTTACAGGGAAAATATATCTGTCATTTCTACTCAGGCTGCACCTGTAAGCTGATCTCCTTGGGCTTCTCTTAGTTTCACTCTTTTGTTTTGTGTTGTTTTCCACCATGTTTTAAGAAGATAAGCATCTCTCGGTGTATTTCCCCTTCATTTCAGTAGTTCTCTTCTCTAGTGACTGGTTTCCTGTGCTCTTCTGCTCAAGTATTACAAGATCTTGGTGTACAGCCCCCGTACACCCCTGCACAGAGCCCTCAGTCACGTTATCATCTCAGGTAGTTCATGAAAAGCTCCTCAGAGCATCAAATGGAAAAAAAGCACAAATTTCTCTGAACTCTCTCCCCAAAGACACAACCTGTGTCAACAGAGATGCCTACCAGATGCCTGGAGATTTGACATCAGCGAACACTGAGGTGGGAACTGAGTTTCTTTCAGGTTTTCCAAGTTCTTCCACTGAAATCATTTAGCTCCTTGAAAAACACAATCCAGGTGTTACAAACTCAGTGGTCGCCACTGTTCTGACTTGCTGCAGAGCAACACAGAAGAAGAAATAGGTTTGCATATCTGAGATTCAAACCATAAGGGAATTCATGACTAAAACACAATAATGGAAGTTCTACATTAAACTAGGAAACAGTTTTGTCTCTTGAAGCCAGATGTGATACGCTTTCTTAAAATGAGCGAAGCAAGTATTCAGCTATATCCTGCATCCTCAGAGCTCGCTGTCGTGTCTTGCATGATAATAAAATGCCAATATAATGGTGATGCAATCTCATTGAGAAGCAAGGAGATGCCTACCTTGTAGGGCTGCGTTGTAGCAACATACGAATGCAGTGTACTTTTGTCTGTTATCAACTGGAAGTTCAGGATCGAATGAGGAACCAGGGTTGTAAGTTCAGATAACTGAACAAAAGTCAAGTTGATAATGCCCTTTCTCTTCTTACTGCTTGGTAATACTGTTTCGGTCTTACTTGAACAGTGTTTGGTCAGTGTTTATATACTGTCTGGAGCCAAGGAAATACAGATTATTGCATTGCATCTTCACTATTCTGAGATGTCCAGCAAACATGCTGGGAAGTGATGTTAACAAGAGTGAGCTAAACCAGCCTGAGGACAGCAGGAGAGGACTGCTGCGCCTCTGCTAGGGCCTCCCACAGAGCTACCAGTGATAACCCTGGCCTTGCTAAACTGCATGGTTGGTTTAATTATTTGACATCAAAGCCTGGAGCCAGATTTAAAGTAAGTATGAGTACGAGTTTAGTTCTGTGTAGGTTCTTCTGTGTTATTTATTAGCCTATTAAGTAGTGTCAAACCTCTTCCATCAGCACACTGAGCAGCATGGGCTCATAAATTGCTTGGTTTGTCATCATCTCCTTAGGGTCAGGGGTTTTGTGTAGAGGAGTGACTTGCTTTGCTGGTTTTAAAAGAATTGTTTTCTTACATTTGTTAGAGAACATGAAGTGAAAGGTATCTTTACCTAGAAGTGAAAAGCAAGATCTGCACTGATTCCTCAGTCTGTACCGTTAGACTTGATCCCTCCAAAGGCTGTTTTCTGTGCCGATGAGTCTTACCCCTTTTATGGAAAGGCACTGGAAAGGACTGGGCCTTCTTGAGGTCCGTTGATCTAATACAGCATAGGCGTCTATGAGAAGGCAAATGAACCATTCTTAAGGGCACAGTGTTTCTTGTGTTCGTCTCTAAAGGGAGGTGAGGTGACTGTCTCAGCAGTACACGAGTTACGTACCTGGGTGTTTGTGGTAGGTGCTTAAAGCTGGGAGAAGAAGATCAAGGTGGGTATGTCCTCCCAAATCCCAGCAGTCAGTGGCTTTGGGGGCACCTGGTCTGGAAATGACAGATGAGACATTTGGATGGGATGGATCTCGCCCCCAAGGCTTTCTGGGTCTTTTACACCTCCACATCATCTTCCGTCAGGGAATGTAACCATGGGCCTGTGAGAAGAATTACCTTTGTTTACTTCCAGCCCTTTCCTTGGCAGTGGTTTGAGGTGCCCCCTTCATCCTTATGAAGAGTAGCAAATAATTATTCTGCACTTGTATTATTTGCAATGTTCACAGTTTTACAAAACTCTGTCCCTCTTCTAGGTGGAGCATCCTAAGCTCTTCTTACACACGAGCTGTTCCGCACCTTGTTGCTCCCTGGCTTTCACTACCTGTCTACTTTTTCCTGTTTTTCCATTTTGAGGTAGGGTGACCATTACCAAAGGGACTTTTTGGCTCGAAGTGTATCACAGATGGTGTTTCCCAGTCCTCTTTTCCCACACATTCCAAACCTCATTTGCTTTTTTGCATAGTGAAGAAACATATATAGAAGAAAAAATAAGAATATATATAGTACTATAGTACACACAGAGAGTGTGATGTTTTCAGAAAGTGTTCCAGAACAACTCTAGGATCTTCTCCAAGTTGAATTAGCTATTTTAAAGCCTATCATCTTGTCCTTACAATTAGAATGATTGTTTCCCAGGCACATCTGTGCACTCCCTGATACTGAGTTTCTCCTGTCATTATAACACTTAGCCATCCAAGCTGCAGTTCCACATACAGCTGATCCCAGCTGATGGCTACTTGCTGCTGAAAGGAAGAAGTCTTGCTCTCCTCTCTTTTTTTTTTCCCTAATTACCACTTTCCTGCCGCCTTATTTTCCATGTCATAACTTATCCCTGACTTGCTGTGGCCCCAGTCCTTGTGAGACCCTTTCCCAAACCGGTCCAACTCATTAAACTGCAGAAAATGCTCAACTTTATTTGCTAGTTTCATATTGTGGCGTTTTCATAAGTGAAATGAGCTCATGGAGAAGTCGAGGACGAGGTGGGCAGTGAGGAACGTGTGGGCAGGAGCATGGGAGGAGGTGGGAGCTGTTGGTATTGTGTTGGTCATTAAACCATACACTGAGGAGCCTAAGATCCTTCATACAAGTCTTCACAATCAGCTTGAGATTGGATAATTTAAAAAAATACTGTTTTATCTGCAGATTTTGTCACCTCATTAATTTATCCTTTCCCAAGTAATCTATGAATGTGCTGAAACTCTCTGCGTGGGAGCTTCCCGACTTCCTCTGTGGTGGACCATGATGCAAACAATTCATTTAGCTTTTTTTTGCAAATATTTTGTGAGCCCATCTTTCATTCCCCATGTTATTTGTCAGCCACAGCAAGTCACTAATAAGCTTCCTGCTTCTGATGTGTTGAAAAAGGCTTTATTGTTTGTATGTAAGCCCCTAGCATGTTTTCCTCTTTTGACCAGTCTCCTTAACTTGCAGGGTTTCAGTCTTCTCTGCTCTCAACGCTTCGATGCAAGTTCCACTTTTCAAAGGTTGCCTTTTCCTTCTGGTATTCTCCTTTCCTTCATTGTTCACGGTCAGACATTTGAGGTCCAGCTGAGGCCCTTTGCTCGGTGGTGTAGGTTTACCCCAAGCCTCTGCAGGAGATCTCTAAACAACTTCTGAGTCACCCGGGAGCGTTTTACCTTCTCGTTTACTTTTCTTATTCTTAGAATTTTGTATGGTTTGAGGGTTTTCTTTATTTAGGTTTTTCTTTCCTATTCATAAGGGAATTTGAATGTATAGTGGTCGCTATTACAGAAATAATCTTATCTTCAACCAAAACACCTCCGTGCTCTGCAGGATTGTAGCTACTTTGCTGGTTTCTCCAAATTGCTCCATAAAGAAGTCGATAAAGATCCCTGAAGCTGTCTTTTGGTCAAACCTCAGTATGACATGTGCCCTGCCTGTAGGTGTTGATTGAAGTCACTCATTAATACTGTGCTTTTCCACTTTTGTAACCTTCCTGACTTCCCTGAGCCTTTCCTGGTCCCTGGCATCATCTCAGATAGGTGGTCAGTGGGTAGCTTTAATACTTTTTTTTTTCATATGAACATGGAATTTCAACCCGCAGATCCTTGGAACTATTTCATATATTCATATATATTAGTACAGTCTACTCTGTTATTCCTGCATTTCTGTTATTGCAGCATCTTCTGGATTAACTTCCTTGAATTTCCCAGATGCTTATGAAACCAATATTCTAATGTAAGAGTAGGCATTTTGTTTTACCAGTCTTAATTTAAGGCTTGGATTTTGTTTGCAAGATGGATATTTATATGCACACACACACAGATGTATATATCTGTATATATAGAGATATATACACATGTATGTATGTATATATGTATGTGTAATAGACACACTTATGGAGGCACCTAGCATTCTTGCATGGTGGATTTCAGGGCAATATCCCATTTTTTAGGTGCAGGAATTAAGAGACAACTTTTATATCCACATTCCAGCTATGAATGCATAAAGCTTGATGCACAAAATGACTTTTGGAACCTAGGAGAGCAGCGTGGTGTGGTGGGTGGTGCTGGAGAGGGGAGCAGAGTGCACTGGATTGGAAAATGCTTGCTGCAATAGCCAGCCCAGCGTGAGGCAGAGCTTGAATCGGGTACAGACGGAGGCACCGATCGAACGTCTGCAGTACCTAATCTCTGCAAATGTTAATAAAAGTATTAGGCAGGCAACATGTTTCCTCTTGTTTTGTTATGGTTGAATTTCATATGCAGACAGCGTGCCACGAACCTCGCTTTCCCTTGCCATCCCTTCACACCAGCAGCAGCTTTCCCGAGCCTCAGGCACCGCACGCTCTGACTCATTTACTTAATATTCCTTTAATGAAACTGCCCAGAGCTCTGGACCTATTCTCCTCCAAAACAACCTTTCTCCTCCCTATTTTTCCACACCCTGTGCTTTCTTCTCAACTCCTGTCACATTCCTAATCAGACTTGAGCTGGGCTTCCTTGAGCAGACCTTCCTCTGCTGCCAGCCCTTCTATTCCCTACGCCGTTCCCTCCACCTCCTGCCAGCCTAGATGTGGCACCCAGGCAGCGAGGACAAGCCTGCGGGTCAAGGCTGATGGTGCGAGGTGGCCATGGAGGTACCAGATGCCCTTAACAGTGAAGCCGGGAGCACAAGAAACAAGCAGGATCGTTTCTTCAGCCATGGAGTGATGGGAAGAGGGGGACGGCCATTGTGGTGTCCTCCCCACCTTGGCTGTGTAGCACGGTAGCTTGAAGCTGTGTTAATTTGTAGGGCATCCTTTGGCAGAAGACCGCAGGGGTTTGCAGCATGGAATGAACACAGAGTGTGCCTTGCAGAAAGGATAAGGAATGGCGTGGGGGAAAATCTGCCCCACTCAGGGCTGTCTGTAGTGGCTTGGTGGGCTTGGAGGGTCCTGGGATGAGCAGGGCCCCAACCCAGGGAGCTGCCACCAGATATAAGCAGCGAGCAGCTGTGGTAACTCTTACCCAGGGTCGCTGAGGACCACATTTACCATCTGAAATCCACAGGTGATGAGCACACATTTGGTTGCGATGCTGGGATCCAGAAGTGGGGAGTTTCAGCTCCCTCCCCCTGCCCAACATCCGTTGGCTTTGCTTTCTCCTTGCTCAGAGGCTGGTACAGAACGTAGTGAGCAGCAGAGCAGCTGGGATGCAGCTATTGGTTTATATATTATATATATGTTATTATATTAACTAGTGATACTTTATGAGAGACTGAGGCACCTGATTAGCGAAGCTCTGCGGTGGGGGTAGATGGAGAAAGAAAACACATTTAGGGGCAACCAGCACACCCGTGGGTTTTCCTGGGTGGGGGACACAAATGGTGCTGGAGGGGGTCTGACCCTGGTGGGATGGCTCGGGACAGCCTGGCTGCATCAAGAGATGCCAGTGGTGGTATCATTACTCAAGATGTAGAGATCTTCAGGGGCAATTTCAAACCCCTTCTCAAAGATTGCTGCGTTGCTGGTGGATTTTTTTGTCTATTTGTTATTTTATTGAAATGTTCAGTCCCACTTTGAAGGACTTGGGTTCTCAGGGGAAGATGGGTCTAGTCCAGAGCAGGGCTGGCTGCAGCTGTTACAAAAAACACAGGAATGGTGCTTCTCCAGAGGGCTGAAAAACAAAACCTGTGAAGCTTGCCTTCTCACGCTGAGCACTGATTAACACACTGCTTGCTAAGGAACACGTTCTGCCCGGTTTGCAAAGCGATGGTGCTTCGTGATCCTCAGGATTTCTTTTTGTAAGCATTGATTTAGACAATCACAGATTATTTGGTGGCATCTTCAGAATCGCTGCATCCAGTGCTTGCTGCAGGCGGCAGAGTGATTGGGTGGAGTATTGATATTTCACAGGCGGGTAGGTGTCCCTGCCCAGGTTTCATGGTCAGCAGATGGAAGATTTCTTCCTCCTGAGCAGCTCTGAGAGGTGTCATGGGTGGGTTGTGAGCAGCAGGAGAGAAGGATTTATTTGTGAGCGGAACATCCCGCTGGCAAAGGGCACATGGGGGCAGGGAGGGAGGCTGCGCAGGGCAGGTGGGTTGGGAGATGCTGGGGAGGAGGTTTGCTTCTGTGGAAGGGGATGAACGAGGTGAGGAAGACTAGGTCTGTCCAGGGGTGCAGACGGGAGGAGCGAAGCCATTTTACGTGCATGGTGCAGAAGCTGCAGGCTGTTAATGAAGCTCGCGCGTTGCGCTGGCAAGGAAAGGGCTGGTTGTGTTCTTGTCGGCGTTGCACACACAAAGCTCTCCTGGGCCGGCTGCTCCTGCAGCCTGTACAGACAGGCCTGCGCTCCTCAAAGACGAAGGATCGGATTCTTGCCCTCCGGGGGTTTCCAGCCAGCTCGCAGTTCAGAGGAGTCCTTTCTTTCTCCTGCTGTTCACGCCCTGCAAAGAATTTTCTATCAACAAAAGAAATTGTTTTATAATCAACTTGATGTTCATCCCCAGGCCGGGGGTATGAAAAGGGGTTTTGAAAGACCAGGGAAATGGAGCTTGGAAGTCATGGAAGCAGGGGATGGCAGCTAGTGGCATAGACCTGCCGGGACAGGGCAGATGAATTTTGGGGGCGCTCCCGAGGCGGTGAAGCTCTTGGGTGCAGCTTTCGGAGTGGGAGTAATTGGACACAATGCCAGAAAAGGAGCAGTCCCTAGAAAGAAAGGGTTGAAGGATCCCTGCTATGTGCTCTGGTAGGCTGAGCAGCCTTACTCCTGCTGCTTCTGTGCCTGGACTCTAATGTCTCTGTTGGGTGCTCTATCACACAAAGATCCCTGAAACATTGATTGTAGCTCAGGCTGTACCTGAGACTCATAGGACTGTGTCAAACTCAGAAGGATTTTCTTTGAACACTGTTGGTCATAATTCCAGGGACAAACCAGTGGAGTTGAACCCTACTTGATGGCAGCCCTGTCATGAATCTTCTTTGCAGAGGTGCATGAGTGAGATGTCATGAGAGCCTGGGGAGGTCTCATCAACATCAAGTTCAAGAGCTATGGAACGACCTAGGGAAAGAAGGAAGTTTTCTCCTTGAAGAAAACACTTCCTTTGGGTTTTGCAATGCCCGGTTTTCAGAACTGCAGCACAGACGTGGGTGACCAACAGATTTCAGTTTGTCCCTGCCAGTGGAGGTACTGGAGAGCGCTCATGGCACCCAGCTGGCCTTGCAGCACGGAAAGGCAGATATCATTCCTGCCCACAGGAGTGTGAAACGTGCAGTCAGCGTGCAGGCTCTGCCCGCTCTGAAACACAGATGCCACCAGCATCTCCTGGAGCAGTTACACATCTTCCATAGCTATTACAAATGGTTTATAGTGGAAGATAAAAATGGCAAGTTCTTTGTCAGAGAGAGATGTCCTGCAGCTTCCATCCTCTTAAGATATGCAAGTAGGAAATGCTTCCAAATCCCATTTGCACAATTTCTGTGGGTATTACAGACTCATTTGCAGCCCAGGTCTCATAGTCCTACCACGAAGCTAGTAACGGTTGTTCGTCTCTCTGCCCTTTCAGGCTGCCATTACCTGTATGTTTTCAGCCTCTTAAAGCAAAAATTTCTCAAAGCTCAGAAAAAGCTGGAGTTCAGACAGCTCAGCTGTGGTTTCAGGAGGAAGGTGAGGCAGGATGGTGGGCAGGTTGCTGAGGAACATCAGCAGAAGGAAGAGCCTCCACTCCCAGGACACATGGAGCAGGTTGGCTGGCAACCTCTGACTGAGCAGAAAAACTGTTTGGAGTTATCTGACCATGCTTCAGGCTTTTGGAAAGAATCAATGTCCCTGCCTAGGCCTGTGGTGGTGGAGTCAGTATTTTTTTAGAGAAAAATGGAAGCGTGGGCTCAGGAGCCAGACTCATTTACCTGACTGGTTTTCTTGGCTTCCATGAATGTGTCCAGAAGCTGGTAAGTTTGGAAAGGGATTTTTTTTGTGCTTACGAAAGGCGGTTTCTAAATGTCAAAGTTGAAAGTACTTTTCCTTTGCAAAAAAATCACCACCAAGCCATCCAGAACTAGCTGGGCACGCAGCCGTCTGAGCAGTTGGGCTGCCTCCGTGGCATTTTGTCAGAGATTTTTAGGGCTTTAAAGACAGCCCCGTCTTGGGGCTCCTGGCCAGGAGCACACACTCAACAACACACAACAGCCTTTGAGCTGTTTGTGTCAGAATTGTTTGCTTACTTAACTTTAAAACGACCACATCCACATAATCGGAGGGATTGCCACATCGTGATGCTCTGGAAGTGTCCTTTGGCACTTGATTTACAACAGCTAAATAGCAGTGGGGTCAGTGGCCAGCTGGCCACCGAAGCAGGAAGCTGAGTGACAACGAGAATAAATAGTGTTCTATGGAAGTGGAGTGTCTGACAGTGCTGGAAGCTGTGAGGACAGATCAGCCTGCAGAATATTAACCACAGAGAGGGCTCAGCTGTCTGCCGGTGGTGCTGGCCATGGGACCCATGGATCCATGGCCCATCCCCACATAGACGTGTGTCCCTGAAGGAGCAGGAGCTTTGTGTTGCCCACAAAGATGATGACTTTTGCTGGGGCTGGAAGGAATGATTGATACAGTTCTAGAGAAGCCCTGCAGGTTTCGAAAGAATGAGAAACAGCCATCCTTGGACAGAGCTCTAGGAGAAGCAGTGGTGTTTGGGAATTCCCCAGCCCCCAGTAGCAGGAGTGATTGATGCGAGCTGTGCGATTATGGGATGGGTAAATGAGAAATACTGTTTGGGCTGTCAGCCTGCCCACGCTGTGAGGGGTGCTCGTGATTAACAGCGCTGTCGTGTCGTGTGGGCCAGAAGAACGGCAGGCGCTTTGCAGGCATAAGGACTTGATCACAGATGCGGGAAGAAGGCTCAGGCCAAGAAGAGCAGGAAGGAGGGGCTGTGGCACCCTTCAGGTTGATTAGATTCAGCGAGGAAGGTCGCTTTCCAGACTACTTTTTGGAATTAGAGCGGGATTCACTTCTCTAGGAAAAGTGCCACCCCCACTACCACACAGCAGTTTGTCCAAGTTGACCTCTGCGGTTTCCTGCCAAAAATACCTGTGAACAATAATGACTCGTTAATGATTTATCCCAGCATTCGAGGGCTGCGCTGGTTCCTAATACAACAGAAACCATCGAAGCAGTGCTCTGCAGGCGTTAAGGTTTTGCCTACAATTTTTTTTTTGTCCTCACACAGTGACAGTGATGCAGAGTGCATGAGGAAACCAAGGGCTTGGTGTCGGTGCACATTGTTCACCCTAACGTTAGGGAGTATTGGTGGGAAAATCGATTGAATTGTACTGGGGAGAACTCAACTGAGCTGTAATGAAGGATTGGCCCTTCCAGAGCTTGCAGCCAGTCGTGAACAGACTTTTCAGCAGTTTCCATGTGATACCTTCAATGCCAGTGAGGCACAGCTCCATAGAGAGTTTGCAAAGAAAGCTGTAAATCCACGTTGCGTGGATTAGGTATGGCTCTGGTGATGGGAGCTGTGGGAACAAGCTCTCTCCTCTGGGAGATGGGCACCTGCCATTTTCACAGGCCATCACAAGTATGGAGTCTATGTCACAGAGAGGTGACATACAACATCAGAAATCTGTTCTCTGAGCTCCCAGCATGGCTGTGTAATAACCTGTTGATCAGACATCCTGCCACGGTGAGGGAGAGCCCAGCAAAATAAAAAGCAGCAGATACAGAGGGAGAATCTGTGGTTGCAACAACTACCTCCACCCTTCAGAACCAGGAGAGAAAGCCATCAGGCCTAGGAACTGGAGTGTGCGTGGGTCAGCTCAAGGTGTAGATGCCTGATTTTACACAACATGGGGTAGTTTTATCGCTGAGCAGCTATATCAGAAGCTTTCTTCTAGACTTTATTCTCCAATGGTCTTTCTCTGGGAGGAACCAGTGTCACTATTAAGAAGAAAGAAAAAAAAACAGAATTGGCAGGTGTCAGGCTGGCAGCTCTGTCCATCATGTCTTTTCATCTGCAGTAACCACAGATGAGAGACACTTCCACCCTGTATGCAGGAGGGCTTTTCGCCTTGCTGAACTTCTTTTAGTCCTAACTACGGTGACTCCAGATGTCCCGTTACCCCAGCCCTCATCCTCCTTGTGGATCTCTGCCTGCTCTCCAGGAGATGCAGGTTGATGAGAGTTGGATCCTCCAGTGGAGGTGATGTCGTAACTAACCCACTTCTACTGCCTCAAACAAATGGCCTGTGAACGGCTCCCTTCCCATTCTGCAGAGTGGAAAAAGCTCTCGTGGCTCAGTCAATCTCTACCATTTTAGTCTTGTTTGGTCAAATTATTGGGTGACCTCAAGTAGAGACAGTGGTCTTCTACTGGATCCCATTCTGTTGAGCAGGGAGGTTATTTCACTTTCAGTCCCATTTATCCTTGCTCGTGCATATTCGCAGCTCCGAGCTGCTCAGAACATTGCAGCAGAGGTGGCTGAAAACAGAAATTTCTTCACCTTTTTGGCCTCAGCCTCTTGAGCATTGGGCCAAGTGCTATGTCATCCTCATCCCCAAGAACCTCCGTGTGGAGACATGCCCTTTGGTGATGAATACTGGAGCCTTCAGAGGCTCCCAACAGGCTGAAACTAAGGGGGAGATTTTTTTCTGCTTACCTGCTTCAAGCTCCTTGCAGTCTGCCAGCCCAACTCTTTGAACATTGGTGGTGTCTTCCCAGAATGCAAGCTTGGTTATATGTAGCAAGGATGGTCACAGCCAAAGGGGCATGAGAGCTAACTGAGATCGCTCTTGGAAGTCTCCTGAGATATTATCTTCAGTCCAAAAAAAGTAGTTCTTGACTTAGCTGAAATCCTTTGTGGAGTTCATTTGCAGAGGGTGTTGTAGGAGAAAGTATAAATGGGCAAAAATGGAACGAGGTGTGTTGGTGAAATCCTCCAGGCTGTCACCTAGCCTGCTCTGGGTATGTCCTCCAGTAAATCCAGAAATACTGGAAAGGTACAAAAAGTAAAAGACACTCTTGGAGTGGTCTCCGCTGGCTTGTGAGAGATGGATCACAGGGTTATGTCCATTTTGGGTCTGACCCTGCGCGCCTGTGCCGAAATCCTCATCTCTACTCAGCATCTGAAGACGTTGGTGAAATAAATTCTCAAACAATTCCAACTTTGCTGTTTAAACTGGTGCAACCTTGCATGACCACGTGTTGTGTGGCCTTAGAAAGAGCACGAGTACGTACATTGGAAAGGGAAGGCTATAAGTGAGCCAGGACCACAACCCAGACACCCCATCTTCTGTGCCTCCTGGAGCAGCTGATGAGCTCAGCATCCCCAGGAGCCTGGAGCTGCATTCTCAACATTCCTGCAGCTCCTTGGATGTCAGTGATGTCATCGATAGCAGCCAGGGAATTGCGGATCCCAGAGGGCCTGAACTCATGTCTTAGCAAGTAAGCGTAGGAGGAACCAATTTTTGTAGTGTGCCGCACAAGTCTTATTGAATCAAATCACAGCAAATTTATTTGCATCTATGTTTCTGTCTCCTGGCAATGCTACAAGAGAGATCCTTGTCCTTCACCAGCCACTCTCTCATCCCTATTAAAAAAACCCCTACATCTGAGTAATAAAACAATGGGAAGCCAGTATGGTATGTGATTAAAAAGCAAGTAATTTATTCCTTTAGCTATTTGATCTTCGCCCTTACGCCTGGGACCTGCTGACATCATATTTCAAGCACACAATTGGCACCATGTGAAGGCATCAGCCCTTCTCTGGAAAGCATCCCTTGGAAACTCCCATCTCTTGTCAGCGAGTGGAATAGATGCTTTTGCAGTTTTTTTGTGCAGGACAAACTGCCTCATTCTGGAAAGAGAGGAGCAAAATTTTAATACAAGTTTTCTTACTTCTATTATCTGGCCTTTTCTCCAAAGAGCTTTTGGGTCGGTGGCATCCCAGCGCTGCTCTGGCCTCCTATAGGCACGGGATGCAGGGGTTTGTTCTGCTGGTGTAACTGGGAGTTTTAAACCCCAGGCTGGACTGAAGCAGAGGGTTTTTAACAATAGTCTGCGGATACCTTGAAGCCATGGTAGCTCAGTCTGCAGATGGTCTAGTGAACAGTATTAAATAGCATTTTACAGCCTAAAGTTTGGTGGTTGGGGGGCTGGTGGTCCATGAGGCGTGTTTCTATCCAAAATGGAGATCTTCATTTATTTTTTTCTAGTTGTATTTAGAAAGTTGCCTGTGACAGAAACTTTCAGGAGCAGTGGAGGGTGCAGAGATGAGCTTCTGCTCTCGCCAAGCCTCCCCGGGTTTCCACAGTTCAGGCCCAGCGGTGGGACAGAGCCGGCCTCTGCAGCTGCGGTATTTCCTGCCTCGGAAGCAGTTTGCTCTGTAGCCCGAGTGCTGCTTGAATGTGGCTCTGTGTTACTCAGCGGTAATTAGAGCAGCTTGCCAGTTCTTGATTTCACCCCATCCTTTCAACGGGATTTCCAGACTTGGTGCAGTTTGCCCCAGAGAGCTGGGGCTTGTTTTCTAACCCAAATCTAGCCAGGCCTTATGCCTACACCTGCATTTTTCAAGCTACAAATAACAATGGAAGTGATTTTATCTAATCTCCCACCACCTGGTTTGTTCTTGTCCACACTCTTAGGCATGAGGGTGTTGAAAACGCTTTTGGCAGGAGTAGCTTTAAGCTGTGTAACCACCAGCACTAACACAACCACCCAGGCTACGTGTAAAGAACGAGGCACGGACGGCAGCGACCTCGTGCAGGGAGGGAAGCCTGGACAGCCAGAGCTCGTGAGCTGTGCGGTGTCCTCTAGTATCTGGAAGTCAGCACAGGCAAAGCCCTGGGTGACGTCCTGCAGGGAAGAGCCCACCTGGCATGGACCTATGGGGCACAGGGGGTTGTAGGAACTTCTTGGGTGTTCCCGTGTCTCTACGTGACTTGGTGGCCGGTCCCCAGGACACCTCACCAGAGCAGATCTGTGACTTTCTATCTTGGGTTCCAGGATCAAGCGCCGAAGGCCCCTCCTCTACGCCGGCATTTCGGTGCTGTGCTTTGGAAGGACTCCAGGCCAGCAGTGAAGGGCTCTTTGATAATATCTGACGGGCGGGTAAGAATTTTGGGCAGCAGCCAAGGTACACATTGCCTGTAATCGTTAACTCGGTCTGTAAACAGTTCAAACGGCACTGAAGAGGCCGTCAGTTATTACATTAGAAGAAAGCCTTTCATCTCCCCGCTCAGAAGCCAGCCGTACGGTCCCGGCCCCTGCGGAGCCGGCTGTAGCTGCAGGTCTGCAGGCAGCGCTTGGCCATACAATGAGCGCGGTGCTGAATGGCTGACCTTCAAACCTTCGGCGCTGAGGCAATAACTAAATCATTAGTTTCCTTTTGTTCTGCACCTGGCCGAGGCGGTGGAGCCCAGGGATATTTAAGGGGGAGGGGATCAGGCAAGGTACCCCCCCAGGGTGCAGCTCCAGCAGGGAAGGCTCAGCATGGGTGGCTCCTCCAGCCTGCAGCTTTTCCCTGGTGAGCACAGGTTGGTGTGCAAGTATGGCAAATGGCCGTGTTTCACTTGTGAGCAGCAGGGCGAAGGGTTCCTGCTCCTCTGCTCTGCTCTGGGTGACTCCCCTGCAGTGCTGGGGCAGCTCTGGAGTCCTCAGCACAGCAGAGACATGGACCTGCTGGAGCGGGGCCAGAGGAGG
>JAVSBS010018907.1:0-36989 GCA_033124195.1 Coracias cyanogaster | reverse complement strand
TCAACTAAGGAACTGGAGCAGATCTGCAGATCTGGAGGGAGGAGAGTTGTCGAGCTGTATTTCTGTAGTTGGCAACTAGGATTTAGGCCTTCATTCCTGAGGTGGAACTGTAAAAGTAAAGCTGTGCTGAGAAGCACAGCCACCTCTGCTGCAGGGGTCTTCTCAAATTGACTTGTGAACAGAGAGACATGTCAAACTCCTTCCTTATGGTGGAAAGTCTTCATTTGTTATGGCATAGTCTTACTGTTTTCTGGTGCTTTTCTTATTACTCCTTCTAGCTGCACTTTGAAATGTCCCCTTCTACACAGCTGTTTGTTTAATGTTTAACAGTGAGTGTAAAAAATACAATAATAAAACCAGTTCTTGCGCCTGCCATTATGCACCCATGCTCTAGCTCCAAAGACAGATGTGCGCTGTTAGAAGTCTGATGAATGATTAGTTGGCCAAACAGAGTTATCTTGTTTTAGGATTGTTTAAACTGGAGGCAACCAGGATGGGGGGAACAAAATGAGCACACTCATGAGCATCTCCAGTTCGACATATTCAACATGTCCCTACTTGGGAGTGAGGAAGGAAGAACTGATTTGCTGGAGCTGCCTGTGCAGCACGTTCTGAACAGGAGTTGTAAAATGTTGCTGCTGGATTTACCATTGACTGGAGAGGATTTGTGACAAGTGAGACAACCCGCTTAGTTCCATGATTACAATAATACAAGGGCTTCCAGAAAGACGAAAAAGGTATGTATGGGAGTACTGAGGGAATTCAAAGTGAATGACTCTTTCCCACACTGTATGCTCTGGCAGTTGCTAATGGTTAATTTGTTGAAAACAAAAATGCCACTAATACTGGGCACGTGGCTATTTCCTGTGCCAGGTCCCAAGTAGTGCAGGAGAATATGGTGAGGAAGAAGACTATTGGAGACAGCAAACATTCTTAATCCTAATTGAAGCTCAGGTTAGCTGAATGCCTGTTTTGGGAGATACCTGGACTATATTTAGAGAAGCAAGTATCTCTTAGGACAATAAGCATCCAACTTTCCTTTTGTAGCTAAAGCTTCTGCAATCCAGAGACAGCTCTTGGACATTCATGTGGTGCATCCTGCTTGCAATGTGCCCAAAAGCTGAGCAGTAGGCTGCACCTATTTTGGGAGAAAGAGTGGGTGATATGCTGCTCCTCCTCCTCCCTTGCCAGGACTAGGAACAGAGCCCCAATCTCAGTTCCCATATGGCCCAGCCTTTCTGTAAGCTGTGATTGGCAGTAGATTAAGCTGTGGCTTCTCTGATGAGCAGTTGTGCTGTGTCAGAAGGTGTAGCCCTGGAGTGACTGTTTCCTATGTGGAGTCTGAGAGGCGGTAAGTGGCAAAAAATGCACTCAGTGAATGAGTGAGAGAGGCTATCTGTCACGTGGAGGGTTGCTAACATCATTACCCTTCCTTTTTTCATGATGGCAGATGGGAAAAGTTGATTGACCTAAGGGAAGAGGGGGAAACAATGCTATCAAGAACAGAAGTCTTTCAATTAGACGCTGTAAACTTTGTGACCCTCTAGTAGAGACCAAGTGCCTTTTCCAGCCCAAAGAGTATGATGCATTTGGTTTCCTCTGTCCCCAGTGAATGGGTCTCTTATATCTTAGGTGTGGATGGCAGTTGTGTTTGCTTTCCTCTAGGCAAGGAGCCAGAACTGGAATTCACCCATACGTTCCTCTGGGATTGTGTGATGAGTCACTTGCTCAGACCCAAGCCATCTGTCATAGCTGTGGGGAAACTCCTTGATCTGCCACGCAGGGCAACCTGGTTTAATAAGTGGCAGTCATCAAATCTGTGTTTACTGTTCTGTACTGTTTCACATGCAAATGCAGGTCCCACTCCAGCAGCACCCATGTCTGTTATAAAAACTCTAGGAGGAATTTTTTAACCTCTTGCTTCTGAGCTGTTTTGAGGCTTCATGTGTAGGACTCTTCAGGCTTGAACTAAACTACCTCAAAGTATTTTCTTGCTCTCCTCTACATGTTCTCCATAATGTTACTCTTGGCTTCAGCCCAAGTTTCAGCCCACAGCTACACCACGCATGCAGTAAAACTTTAGTCGCCCATTTGGAGATGGATGAACCTGAGCTATAATGGGGGGAATAGGTTAGGTTCTGTCTTTAATTAATGCTAAGTAGAAGCCCAGCAATTTAGCCACAAAGATGCAGGTAAAAAAGTTGGGAAGACTACAAATGTCTGAAGGAGAGCATCTCCTAAGGTTAGTAGAGCTTCTGTTATTGCAGGATCTCCAGAACCTGAGCACTGTTGCTTTTTGGTTGCTGGCTCTAGTCTGTTCACCACAGGACACTAGAAGGGCCTCAGCACACCATTTCTGGAACTTAATTCCTTATGAGACAGAAATGTAGGCACAACATCAAATCCAGAAAAACCAAAGCAAGTTATAGTGTATGATGTCTGGAGCCAAGCAAAGTTCAACAGAATCCCTTGGGAATAACTGTTGTATATATAATTTATATTTTCTAAGGAAAACAACCAACCCTAGGAGGTGACAGTGTACACAGTGTAGAGCACATGGCACTTGAAATGCTCTTGCTGCTTCTCAGTGGGGTCTCTTGGCCACTTCTCACCCTGCCTAGAGTCACAAGAAAAGCTTTTGCTTATAGAAGAAAGCAAAAGTAAACTATGAAGAGAAATGGTGTAGGGATCTGCTGAAAACATGAGCTTGACCATTATTTTCTGTAGCAGAAAATAGTCTTGAAAACTTCGGCTCTGAAAAAAAGAGGATATTCTAAGTGAAAGAATGGTGTGGGAGGTGGCTTTTCTTCAAGCTGGGAATGGGATGGGATTTTGCTTTTTGTGTGTTTCCCTACCTAGAGGGGCAAAATAGAGTGCATCTTGAAGGAGGCTTTAAGAAAAAAGTCCGAGAGGTCTGCTCTGGTTTCTTGAAGGATGGCCCACAGACCTTCACATGGTGACTACAGTGCTGGCAAGAATTTTGTTTTTATTTCTAGTGTGTAAGCTAATGCTGTCAAGCCTGATAACTAAGGTATCTCTTTTGAATTTGGATGTTGTTCTAAATCTTAAAGCTACTATTTCCTGGCTGGGCCATCCTATTGTTTAAAATCAAAGCTGATCAGGTTTTGTTGTTCCCCCTGCTACCCCCTCACCATCTCCCCAAGATGTTTAGATTTAAAAAAGAAAAAAAATTCTGAATAAGAGTAACTTATCAAAATGTCTCTCCTCAGCTTGAACTCTTTCCAAGAACAGTGCAGCAATTTATAATACAAACATTTGCATTGTAAGTGGAGGCTGAAATGTCCTTAAATAACTTGTGCAGAAGTTGTTGGTAGGAAGGTATGCTTTTCCTATACAGACCGCATCTGCTATTTCAGGGGCTATTTAGGGAATCAAAGTGCAGTCTGTAAAAGCTATATTGCAAGGGTGTGCCATCTGCTCAGTTTGAGAATATAGTTTTGTACAATGCATAAGCAAATGTTATTTCCTGCTGTGTATACGTGGAGAACACCGAGGGTTTCAGAAACAGCCTTCCTTACTTTCCTTATACTGATGTTTTTCTTTGGGCATGGAAATAGCTACTTCATTGTGATTTAAAACAAATGAAAAATGGTAAAAAAAAAAAAAAAAAAAGGAGAAGAAAAGATGTAAGAAGCATAATTTAATCCCCATCTGAAGTGTCACTGAGGTGAAGAACTTGCCAGCCAAGAAAGAACCAGATATTTGTGTTGACAGTAATCCTTGGAGTTATTGCTGTGAGCTTGAGGCGGCAGCAAATTTAGAAAGTTTATAAACCCTTTTGTTTCAAGGGTTGCCCTAGCCCAGAGTTCTAACTGCTGTGGGTTAGGAAGATGGTATTTGTTAAAGAGTAGCTTATTCCTTAACTGGCTGTTTAAAAAAAAGGACTTACTTTTTCATTTTTAACATCTTCCTGAAGTCTGAGAGTGGTCAGAAACAGCTACCTACTTCATCCAGCATGGGAACTCCTAGTTTTTCTTTGTGGCTGTCCTGGATACTCACTAGTGACATTGGTTAGAGGACAAATTTCAAAAAAAGGAAAACAATAAATATTAACATGCCGTATATTTGTCTTAGTTCCATTTGTGCTGCACAGATACAGTGGCAAACAAGTGAACTCATGGGAATGTCTGTGGCAGACTTAAGTTCACACAGCATATTTGCACAAACTAGAACCTTTAAACGAAAAGTATTAATTCTGAAGCAATTATGCTAATGGAAAATACACTATGGCTGTGTGTGACATACCCAGAGTCTGTCACTTAGTTTATGCTGCTTTGGATATTTAATACTCCTGGCAGAAATGCTGGAAGAAAACTGTGGGCCAAGGTTATTTGACAGATTGCTTTTGGCAATGAAGTCTTATTGACATTAGGGTACAAAGTCAGACAGAAGGACTGAAAGGGAATGCTCCTCTGAGCTCCACTTGTTTTGTTGTCAGACGGGAGTGGTGCCCGTAGCTCATGAGAGGGCAGGAAAAAGGTTCTAGGATGCCTGTCACTCTGTCTCATAACTATTTTCCTTCAGGGTCTCAGCTTCCCCCTGTTGCACTGGCAGTGGGAAGAGCAGTTGAGTTTGGCACTGAGAGGTATATGCTTCATTCACTGCCTCAGTTGCTTTAGCCCATCTGGCTGATCCTGCTTCACTTAATTTTAGGGTTTATATAAAAATGAAGCACCTCTTTCTTGTGCAAGAGCACACAGCAGCAATTCTGTGGCTTTTGTAGACGTATTCTATGCTCAGACCTTCCATTGTAACTAGCAGCCTGTGTGTTTGCTTGCTGGATGTGTTCCCTGCCCACTGGCTTGGCTTGCTGCCTTGTCAGGCCCACGACCAAGTGCTGTCGCAACGTGGACCAATAATCCCCAACAGTCTTCCAAGGAGTGGCTTGCGTGCTTGTGCGGTGGAGAGCATGGCGAAGGCCTGGTGTGTTTCAAAGGTTTTGCTTAGCATGAGGTGGTGGAAAGGAATCCACAGTAAAGCTCTGGAAAACCTTTGCTTGCAGCAGAAACTGTTGTTGTAACCTCCTGCTTGCCCTTAAATTCACATCCCCATAGTCTTAAGATGATGTGTAATCTCTGTGGGAAATGCAGACTTAATCAGTCCAAGGACTCTTTAGTGTCAACAAAAGCCTGGTTTATTTTGCTTAATGTTTGCAGCCATGTTGGTCCTGTTCAGCTGTGTGAAATTGGGACTGGCTTCTTCTGCCTGTTTCCATCTAAAGAATGGAATTCAGATACAGTTTTAAAAACTTCTTTCCTTTTTTTTTTTTTTTTTTCTTCTATCTCCAGGGTGGTGATAGAACTGCAGTACAAATATTTGTCTTTCCTGGTCTAACATGTTTTTATATAGTACTGAGAGCTCTCTCTTTATTCAGCTGTCTGACTGCTCTGTCCACCTTGAAATACAGAAAAAAGCTTAAGGTCAATCATCTGAGGAACAAAACTGTCATGATCTTGGCTGGTGAATAGAGATGCACATGGAAGAGGCTTGGCAATGTGAAGGAATGTGAGGAGCAGAAATTTCTGAAGCTGTCCTGACCCTGTGTCAGCTCCACAGCACAAAAACCAGCAGTATGGTTATTGCTAACAAATGATCATGCAAGGCCTGGCTGTCAAAAGGAGTATTTGGGACACGAGGTTGTTTCCTGGATCCAGCCACCTCAAACCTAACTGCATGTACTACAGGTATCTGCAGGAGGCAAGGATTTCAGCTTGGAAGGTAAAGATGAAATCTAGCACCGTATTATGGTACCAATATAGACAGCCCCCTTCTGTTGTGCAAGAAAGGGGAAGGGAGAGGTCCAGCTAGCTTTCCAGGGTGCTGGAAGCAATCAGCTCCCAAGTGAAGTACCTCAGCAGTGATGGTGTGGCAGTAATGATGGCAGCCCGTGTCACCTTCTTACTGCCCGGGCAAAACTTCCTCCTCATCTCATCAATGCTAAGTGAGTAGGGGTGGATGCAGAGGAGGCTCATAGTCTGTTGTTCTAGTGTGTGACATTATTATTATTTTAAATAAAAGCTGTGCTTTTTAGCTGGAGTTCCTCTTTTCTCTACATGCAATGTAGTTAGAATCTTATTTACTTGTTGGGAGGGAGGGGTGTATGTAATGGGAAGAGTGGTTCTGTAGTAGGGAGGGGTTCCTGTGTTAGAACTGCTTGTTCTTAAAATGAAATAATCTTTGGAAAGGTGTGGAGGGAGAATGATGTTTGAACTAAAGAAATCTTTTTTTTTTTTCCCCTTTACCTTCCGCTCTTCTAAAAATATTTTGGTGGAGATGATGACCTTGAGAAAAATGCCCAATGCTGACTTTCAAAGGGAAAGATGGCACAACTAGCACTGGCTCAGTGGTGAATTCATTAAATATGTTACATGAAAATGTGTATACTGTCTATATCAAGACAACAGAATTTAGAAGCAAAGCATGGATTAAAAGCTTTAAGGTTGGTTAATTGGAAGAAGGCCTGAAAAGCAAAACATCAGTTTGTAAGTACTACAGTGTTACCCCTGTCCCTTGTGATGCTTCTGCTAGACAGTTCATCTTGCCAGGCAAGAAGTCTTTCTTCAAGACACTAATTAGGGTTCCTTCCACTCTGCAGCACAAAATCAGTGTGATTGACAGCAAAGGAGAGAAGCCCTGCTTGCAGTTAAATGCTAATCCTTTCTCCAGTTTCCTGTGCTTTCTCGTAATTGCACCTAGAGTCTGCTGAACTTTGCTACTCTGATATCTCCAAGCTCATTTGCAAGTGGTGGGGAGGATCTGCAGGGACTGCTAGTTGGGAACTTCTTGAGCAGGTTTGGCCAACAGGCAAATCCCACCTGTTTTATTGCAGTGTTTTGGAGGAATAGCTATTGTATCAGGCAGAGGCCCATCAACCAAAGCTTTGAGCTGCTGGAAGCTGCTGCTGTATCCCTGAGACATGTGAGGGGGAGAGGGGAGCTGCATCCTAGGGCTGGGATCTGGCCCCTCCACTGGAAAGTGCAGGGTCTGCCCATGAGCAGGCTTATGTTACTGTGGTGATGGCAGTGGGGTAAAAAGTAGACTGGAACCTCAGTTGCAATCTGTCCAGCTTCTTAATCTCACTGGTTTTTTTTTCTGGGCTTTTATTATAAAGAATTTGTTGGGGTTAGGTGATGTGATGCTCCTGATTGCTCTTCCTATGTTTAGACATGGCTCAGAGCAGAAGTATTTACTGCAAGTGAATTTTTAATATGTTGAGGTGAAATTTAAGGTACACCGAGATCTTCATAATGAGCTGCTCTGTAAATGTTCCTTCTGTCTTCTGATGTTTCTCTCTGTCTGAAGCACCCTACTTGAATGTGACCTGGGAAGCACTTTGCCTGTGCAGGGAGAGAGGTGGGCAGAATGAGAAGTGTAATGGGATCACACCTGTGAGCCCATACTTAGATGAGAGATGGTCGTGCCTTGCTGAATCTGGATGCTGCCTCAGGTATTATCAGATCTAAAAGAGCTAAAGGCACCTGAACATGGGCTTTCATGGGTACAGGGCAAAGAGGCTCTAACCAGCTGTTAGAGGGAGCAAGTACAGACTGCTGAATACAGGAAGGGTGGAGAGAAGTTGTGTATGGTGGTAATATAGCATATACCAATTTTCACATGGGTAAGAAATGGAAGTGCTTAGATCTTAAAGAATATTGAGCCTTGAGAATCTTCCCTCTCTCCTCCTGGTAATACTATTTCTTACTTGTATGACACTAGCAATAGTATAAGATAAAGGAAATGGCAGCAAAGCCAAGTAAATGTCGTAGATGCTGTATGGTCAGGTAACTTTTGTGAAGAGAGGGAAACCAAAGGAGGGGTCTCACCGCTGGATTACAGCAGAGGGAAGGGAACTTCTCTCTCAGGCTTATCTCTGTCAAAACATTAATAACCAAAATTCCTGTTTCCTTCCTCTTGCCTTTCTCTGGCATAAATAGAAGATTATATGTAGAGAAAGAGGCAGGCTGTGGAGACTCTATCCATGGAGATATAAAAAACCTGACTGGGCAACTGACTCTAGGTGACTCTGCTTGTGCAGTGGGTGGTGGACTAGATGATCTCCAGAGGTCCCTCCCAACTTCAACCATTCTGTGATTTACAGCAATGTTCTTTGGAGAGGTACTGTATGTTGAGCCTTATACCATGGTGGACACCAAACACATAAGTGACCTGCACCTTTGCCTTTGTGGTGAAGAGGTGCAACAAGGGCAGTGATTAAACCTTCCTCGTAGTAGGATGTGGGATGCAGGATTTGTCTCCTGATACTGGCCTAGATGTAGAGCAGAAATCCTAGTCCTGAATGTTTGCTCTGTGGCAGCTGTTGCTCTTTGATACCACCAGGGAAATGCTGCAGCCCTTCTCTGGCTTAAGGCTCCAGGAGGCACAAGTAAGCGAGTATCCTCCAAGACTCATTTTCCACAAGCTATGGCCATCAGGATGAAAGATTAGGCTAGACAGAGGTAGCATCTTGGAGAGGTCAATTCTACTAATTTTTTAATAACTGCAGGTTCAGAATTCATGTAACTACATGACTAAAATTGCTTTGAGGTCTGTTTACAAAAATGGAAGCTTTGAGGCTGCCAGTGTTTGAAAAACAGGCTAGGGTCTCCAGGTGAGATTATCAGCACAGCATCAAAGAGGAGGAGGAGAGCAGGATGCTTGAGCAGTGCCCAGAAGAGGGACTACGGATCTGTCATCTAGGAAGCAGAAGCATTGTTGGACAACTGCTGGAAAGAGGCAGAAGGATGTGACTTGGGGAATGTACCCAAGGACTTTCGAATGAGGCAGCTTCTTGGCTGTACAGTACTGCAGCAGGAGGGAGACAGAGCTGTGTGCTGTGAGCTGCAGGGTTTAGGACACTGTCCCTCCTAACCTAATGTTTCTGAGGGCCACGTGGTAGAAACTGTACAGAGAGGGAGATCTTGGGCTTTGAATGTCCCCAGTTAAGCTCTGAACAGGTTGCTTGCACCCCTCTGCCCCTTTACACACTTGAGTCTCAGCATCTGTAAAATGGGGATGGTCGCTGCCCTGAGAGTATAGCATGGCATTGCAAAATCAAGAGCCTTTCAGTAGTTGTATATTAACTATATGGGGGAAGCTAAAACTCACAAAATTCTTTGGTTACCTAAGCAGGCCCTGCAGGCATCTGGAGTGGCAGTTGCCACAACAGCAGAGCTGCCTGAAAAATAGATGATCAATCCTTAACAATGGATTAGTCTTGGCATTGCTGGTTGTTATTTAAGTAAACACCTAATAGCCTTAGAGTCATAGGCAGGTCGCCTTTTCTTTTTACTTTTTTTTTTTTAATTCCTTAAAGGAAACTTGTTTGCTCAGACTAGTAAAGCACCTAATCTGGAAGAGCCTTGAGACAGCAAAAATATATGCTCAGTGTATTCACCTATAGGTGGGAAGAAGAGGTGCTCTCACGTTTGCAACTTTTATGTCTGTATCAAAAGCCTGGGCAAACTGTAAAAGTAGTACTTCTTCCTTTTTTTAATATCACTCAGCATTAGCAAATACTTAAATAGCCAGTACATTTCTTAAATTGAGAATTTAAAAGAAGCAGAGATGCAGCTTTCTAAGTCTTCCCATGAAAACAAATGAATTGCACTCAGTTAAAGTAAACCCAACTATCTGCAACATATGCACAGCTCATGTAGTGGGTTATGTTCCGTGTTCACAAAGTCAGTGCAGAAGAGAATTTCCTGATTTATGAGTAGTTGAGAACGCATAACCCTGTAGTGCTGTTTGTTGTGAGCGTGGTGTGAGCTCCCCGTTGCAATTGTGCTGATGTGCTGAGCCCTGGAGAGTTAAGAGTAGTGTCCAGCCAGAGGCAGTGTGAATCACTTCACCTTTGGAGGTGGACTTTAACTGTTTCATGGTTGGTAGTTTTCTGCTTCCTGGACAGGTAGCTGGAGTGTGTTCTTTCTGCAATCATAGTTGGTTTCCCAATGGATGGAGAATGGCTCCATGTGCTTGCGGGTCTTTGGCTTGACCATCATGTTTTCACGCTCCTTAGATTTGTTTTCTTATTCAGTTCCAATATCGCTTCGTTTTGGTCCCCGTTCCTTGTCACATTGACAAACACCTACAAACAAACAGCACCTTGTTCAGCCCAGTCCCTGCAACGTGTACTGGCTCTGCTCTGCTGGCCAAGAAGGGGAGCCACAGACTAAGGAAGACAGAGGGCAACCTTCCATTGCTGTCTGGTGGTGGCGGCCTACTGTATTGATACCTTTCCAGTGTTACCTGTAAGACTTACTTTGTGATGGTGTTTTTCTTAACTTGATTTTCCCACCCTATGGTGAAATTTACTTGGGAACAAAATTGCGTGTGTAGTTTTTGTGGTCAGAAGGAAAAACTGGAAGGCATGTCCAAAGAGTATTACAAAGGTTTAGAAACCAGAAGGCAGTGGAAAAAGATTCCAGTGTTTACCCTTCTATCTCAAGGGGTTTTTTATTAAATTATTATGTGTTTTTTTGTTGAAGACTTTATTTTTAGGAATTGGTGAGTGTAGCCTCTCTATTATAGTGATGGTGGCAGGAAAATTGGTAATTATTATGGCTTTCAAGAAAGTGTTTTCTTCCAGTAAAGTAAACTCCCATGTTAGCCTCAAATTGCTAAACAAGAATAAACAGGAAATTTTCTTTTAGAATTATGACTGCAGAGGCAAGCCCCTTTTTCTGAACCTGGTGTCCTCAGTGTGAGCAAACTGCCATCTCAAGTAGCTGCCCTTCTGCTACCTTGCTAATGCTGTTATGTTTTTTCAAAAGGTGACACGCCTTCTACTTTTACTCTTCTTGGAGGGTATAAAGTTGAGAGATTTACAAAAAGTCCTTCACTGATCTAGTGAGAGTCCATTCTAATCTTTAAAGCTGTTGGTGGCTTAAAATGTGTGTCATCTACATAATATGCTTTCATCAGTTAAAGGCCTCCAGCTGAGATGTATTGTCTCTTCTGATGAGTTACATATTTGGGTACTTTGTTTTCTTGAGTGTGCAGCTCTAAAGAGGGACCCGAAGGGATGTTCTTTTCGAATGGAAATGGTGCCATTTCCATTTGGTGCAGACAAACTGCTCCCTGCCTCTCAAAGCAAATGGTAAACTGAGGATGTTCTAACCCCACAGCTGTTCTACCTCTGCAGATATGTGGTGGTCAGATAATGTAAGGAGAAAATTCGTCGTTGGTGCACTGACCTGCATTAACACCCTTGCAAGGTTTTGATCCAAGCCAGTACAGCCTTCCTTGTCAGCAGTGTATTCCTGTTTTGTGAGGTTGGGTATATGTGGGTTATGGTCGTCTTAGTATTATTTACAGCAGATACAGCTGCTAACCTGCTTTTTCATCTCTAACTGTTAATGTAATCTTCAGTCATCTTGGTGACTTTCACAGTGCTGTTAAGTTGGGTACATAAGAGTCCAAGGAAGAAAATTCTCAGTTGTAGCCATGGGTCTATGTTTATGTGTTTGTATTTGCTTAATCATAAAAACACAAGTTATCCAGGTTGCTTCCAGTTGTGTAAGTGGAAGCTACTGAATTATCTTCCTCTTATGTGTGCTGCATTTGTCCACTGTGTCTTGTCTGACAGTCACCTCTGCCCTGGGGAAAGGGCTGTGATTCTGGATTAGAGCAGAAGCAAGGAGGTACTTCTGTAAATGAACTCTGGATCTGTATAAGCAGTCCAGTGACAAACACTGTTGATCTCCCTGTGGATATTGCCAGCATCTAGGTCAGATGGAGGGAGGGGGACAGGCTTCTCCCACCTAGCTGTGGAGCTGTCTTGTTTTTTGCCTTCAGATAACACTTATCTGTACTCTGCTTTCTCTTCCCACAGGTAGATGCAGTGCGGGTGTATGTGAACAGCAGCTCTGAGAACCTCCAATATCCTGTCCTGTTTGTAGTTCGCCAGCAGAAGGGAGTGCTGTCGTGGCAGGTCCCACTAATTTTTCGAGGCCTGTAAGTACTGGAGTCCCTTCTTTGTAACACAGTTGTCTGCCAGCTGTATCTATCATCAGTCTTCCTCAAGTGCTAGATATTGCTGCTTGTGTAGAGTGCAGGGCTTGGCTGCAAAGCATGCTTGCTCATTGTCATCTGAATGTAGGAAGACCAGGATTTGGTAGGTAACCTCTTACTTGGCAGCCTGCTCCTAGTTTCTCAAATATGTACGGAGTACCAGGAGGCTTGTCTGTCAAGGGGATCTGCCTGTCACTAGTCAGTGAATCTACCACATGGCATTGTTGTCATTTCCACAGTTGCTGACAGTGTGTGAGTTCTCAGGCCCTAATTTGGAGCAGGGTTTGAACAAGCTTTTGAAAGAGCACCCTAACTGCTGTGTTACAGTGTATTTGGGGAGTAAGGGCTCTCCTCTGTTTCTCACTCCAGGTACACCTAAGTTCAGTCTACTCTGGGAGGTGGCCATTGTTTTGGGGGTATTTTCTTTGTGAAAGTGATGCTGCTGTGTATCTTCAGCAACCTCAGCTAGTTAGGCCGCAAGTACCGAGACTTTACAGACACTAGACCATCTGAGATGTGAAGCTTCATCCTGTGACTGAAATCCTGGTGCTGGGCAGCAGATTCCTTGCATCAGGCAAGGCACTGCAGGGTATGGTTACAGCAGCGGCTGTTCTGGGCTGTCATTGCTGTCTCCGCCTTCATCAAATGGCAGATGTGCTAGATCTGCAGATGGCACAGGTAGTCTCGAGGGAAGTGAAATGCTGGGGATGGCCAGTCCCTTGTGCAGACCACAAGGGCCAACAGAGATGGAGTTTGAGCTCTGAATAAAAGCCTGAATGGTCTTGGCCTTTCATATTTGTATTTCAGTTATGCAAGCAGGGGATAAACTGTGTTCTTGGAACTGCTGAACAACATTTAACTGCTCTCTCTCTTTTCCATTCAACTTTCCCTTTCCTCCTTCCCCTTGCTGTTGTAGCTATCAGAGGACCTACAATTACCAAGAAGTGAGTCGGACCCTCTGTCCCTCTGAGCAAACACCTGAGACAGGACCCTCTGACCAGATTGTATTTGTGGATGTCGCTTCCATGGCACCATTTAATATTACATATGAGCTGCTAGTTACCAGGCTTGAGAACTTCCAACTTGAGTAAGTTGGGATGTGAGAATACAAATGTATCTTTATGTATCTGTTATACAGGGATTTGGTCCACCTGTCTACTCTTCTGTTTTTTCCTTCCCAGAAAAAAAAAAAAAAAAAATTATTCTGCTTAATCTGAAGGTAGTTTGTGTGTAATCCAGCTCAGAAGGTTTTAGACTTTAACATGCTAACATTTCTTTTCTAGGACAAACAAAGCCTTTAACTTCACTGCCAGCCCTTCCCAGCCACAGGTAAGGAGGAGTCCTGTGTGGTATCACTTGTATGTCTTGCTGCATCCAAATAGTTGATTATGTGATCCTTTGTTAGAAATAGCAAAAGCTATGACTAAGTCATTTCTGTCTTAGGATGCAGGGAAACTCCCTTACTGTTGAATTTTCTGTGGATGTAGCAAAGAGGTAGCGGTGCCTCAGCCCCTCTAGGGGCACGTTTGGGTCTTCTTCCAAAGCAATTAAGTAAATAAAAAACTATGACCAGAGCAAATGAATGGTATCCGCGCTTCGGGAAATTCCAAAAATGTACAGAAGTCCACAGGCCGTTGGACTGCTACACTTCATGGGAAGTGAGATGGTGTCCACCATTGTCTTGTTCCAGCCAGTGCTGGTTAAATTGCCCAGGTGTGACTTGCCAAGATGCAGTCTGTACTGGAGAAAAATAAATACATAAATTAGCTGTAAAGGTGCAGCAGAACTCAGACTGCTATTCCTTGCTCAAGGCAGCAAGTCAGGTTACAAGGTGATAAATCAAATGCTTGATGAGTCTGATTATTAGCTCAGAAGAGAGCACACATGTGCAGCATGTCCAGCTGAGCAGCCTTGTTTAGAGCCCTGCAGACATTACAAGTTGTCTCTTGAATGAAAGTGCTGTTGGCAGTAACTATAGTGATACAGGAGCTTGTAGAGCTGGGAAAGTACAGAATTTGCCCAGGCTGTCTGGTAGTCCCGTTTTTGGTTGCTGCTATCACTGTTAGTAACACTACTTTAATTTTAGGTTTCCTGTTACCAGGCATCCCAGCTAATATTTTTTGCTGTCAAATGTCTTAGCCTAGTTTGTGGATACATGTAGCATTTTATACTGTAGAAGCATAGGGAATCATGATGGCTCTGTATAAACCCTCACTACTTAAGATCTTGCAATTTGAATGTAGAGTGTTTAGGATCTGGCCTGGAATTACTTTCTGACTTTGATCAGTTATTTGTCACAATCAATAATACAGGACTGGTGGCTTTTAGTTAGAGACCAAATGCAGAGAGTAGAAGATGAGTGCTTCTTAATTGGTATAATACTGAGGGTTTTGTAAATTCAAGTATTAAGTAGTCTGTAGGGAGAAGGTAAAAAAAAAAAAAAAGGTGATTCAGAATCTAGATGGGTGTTGGAATACCCTAATACTGGAAAAAGACAAGTATAACAACTGAAGGAGTTACTGTCTGGAACTCAGCTCATGCCTGAGGGCAGAAGGGGAAATTAGATATGCTTGTGTAGGTCAGGAGTGTTGTCTGGATGTGTTTATACTGCTTGCAGTCTGTGCAGCAGAGACTCAATGCCCTCAGTGCCCCTTATATTAATTCTGTACTCTGGTATAAGCGTGGCTTAAAGAAAATTATAGAAAGGTCCTCACGGGTGGCTTCCTCACAGACCTAAAGGTTTCCAAGGGTAGTGCACTTGGGAAACCAAGGAGCTCAGACTGCCAGTGTCCTTGCTTGGCAGAGATAAAACACACTCCACCGAAGAAACCGGCTTGGTGAGTTTTCAGTTTGTAAGGACTTGGGGTTGGAGCCAGCACTCCCTCAGCAGTGAAGGGACCCTGCTAGGAGGGGGTTGATGGGAATAAATGTTTTAGTAGAAATAGGAAAACCTGGAAAAAGCCTGAGTGATTTCTTGCTTATTCCTGCCCTTCCAGCTGGGGGCCCTACTTCCTGGGAAGCAGATGGGGGATAGGAAGCAGTTGGTCCTTGCTCAGCATTAAGGTTTGTGATGTAAAGGGAGCTTGCCAGTTGAGAATGTGTCAGGTTGGTTTTGGGGCAGAAGCTGTGGTAGCTTCTGGGGTGGCAGCAGTGATAGCTGGGTAACCATAAGGAAGGGAGGAAGATGGCTGATGGTGGTCCACAGCCTTGCTTCCCCTCTGAGGTGGAGTGAGGCACCTGTCAGCCCCTCCTGGTAGCTGTGACTGTAAGCTCTTAAGGTCTGCTCCAGATGGGAAAATGGGAGCCCCTGCAACAAGCCAGCCTCCCGAGGCAGGCACAGAAACCCTACTTCTACATCAGCTGGCTGGTGTAGTACATCAAAATTTTACTGGAAGAATATGCAAGTAGTGATGTCGCCTGGGACATCTTTTGCCCAAATCTGAAAAGACCCTTGCTGAGACAGGGAAGGGCTTCTTGACCCCGGAGGCTGTCCTGTGGGCCTGCTCAAAGCGTGAAAGCACAGGAAACACCATTCCTTGCCCCCAGAGGAAAAGTAGGAATATTGACAGATGTCAGTCTCTCCCAGATTTTTTCAGAGCTATAGCTGAATTATTTTCAAAGCTGAAGTGAGAAAACCCCCATTACCCTTTGCCCTCAAAACCTAAATCCTACAACTAGTATCAGGCATTTATCTATTAAACTCTTGACAGTTTCAACTATTTGACATAGTACTTTTCACAGTCTCTTTGAGGCAACATGTCACAGATAAACTCCATTATATCTTCCATATATAAAGTACAGCCAGCAGTATGGAAACGTCTGGAAATTGCTCATAGCAACATAAAATGGAGTAGGGTATAAAATCAAGTCACTTTAGCTTAATCAGGTGAAAAAAGCTTGAGGAAGCAGAGCTATGCTCTACCTTGCATGTTGAAGATGTCTGTGTCTAATAGGGTGCTGTAAAAGGGGGAGAGCTGTCTGTACATATTTGATCTGCTTTTCTGTAGTGTAAGGTCTTAATATTTGAAATCTGAATTTTTGTGGAGCCCTCCACATCCAACCCCAAAGCCCAACTTGGGCCGTGTAGGTGCCTTAGGGAGGCTCTGAAGCTACTGGCAGGGGTGATTTCTGTACTGTAACTCTCAGCACTCTGCTTTCTCCTCAGTATTTTCTGTACAAGTTTCCTCAGGACATCGATTCAGTCATTATTAAAGTGGTGTCTGATGCAGTCTACCCATGCTCGGTTGTCTCTGTCCAGGATATTGTGGTAAGTTTGCCCAGAGAAGGAGCTGCATGCTGGAGCTCTGTGTCCTGCTGTGAGGGGGTCTATGCCCCAACAGAGAGAAAAGCCCTAGGAAAGGCTTCACCCTAGTGTCTTGGTAGTGAAGAGCCCCTGGAAGAGGAATGAAAGTTGTGTGGGAAGGAGGCAAAGACATATGCTGAGTTCAAGAAGCTCATACAGAGATTTTTGTTGCAAATGGGTGAACAAGCTGTTCCTCTCCTGCCTGTATATGGGGCATTTGTTACGTTCCCCTTATGAGGTTTAATAACCTGCTGCCTCGTCATATGGGCTTGTCCCCACAGAGTGGTGTTGGATGGGATGCTTGTGGCTGAGGGAAGGGACAGTGCACTTCCCTTGACTCTCCTCCAGCACAAGGCAGCATGGGGAGCTTCGTATTTCCAGACATGAGGTCTCTCCTCCTTTCCAATTTCATTTCCTCTGTATGCAGTTATTCATCCCATTTCCTGGGAAGAGGAGGACAGCTCTTCCCTGCCATGGAAGTTGGCTGTTGCTTGCAGCTGAGAAGTAGCCCCATATCTATTCTCCTTTCCCACCTCCCTGAATGATGTGGGGACCTACAGTGTGGGAGCAGCAAGATGGTGACAGAGGTGCAAGATGCCTTGGCTGCTTACTCCAAAGTCCTGGCAGTTGCCTTTAATACCTGGGGTGAGGAGAGAAAAGGATAACATCAACTCCTGCCCACTTCCCTGTGTTTGAACGGTGGAAGGGCAGGAGGGAAGACTGTTACAGGTGATTCTCAACCTACTAGGTAGTAAGAGTAGTGTGAAAGAGTAAAATGAGGGCAAGCGCTTGGCACATACTACAAACTGCAAAGTGTGTGACACAACCAATGTACAGCTGAGTGTATGCACTGCCAGAAGAGGATCTGGCTGAATCCTCTTCTGAGATTAAACTGCACCACTCTTGTGACAATGTTGAGATCAGTGAGTGCAGGCCCCAACTGGTGTCTTCAGAGCTGCTTTTCTACCTTCTGAATGGGTCCTGGTTGTTTTGTTCCCTTTGTCATCCCCAGCAGGGCCTTTTTCTGCTGTTCTGTACTGTCTTCTCCTGCTGGCTCCCTGCAAAGTCAGTTTGAATTTTGTCCCTAGTTTAACCCTTAGTTGTGTTTGTTTTAGTGCCCAGTGTATGACCTGGACCATAATGTGGAGTTCAACGGTGTTTACCAGTCTATGACTAAGCAGTCAGCCATAACAGTGCAGGTGAGATGCTGATTTTTATTCCAGTGTTGTTTTAGTTTTCATTGGCTTGTGGTACGCATTCCTAGTTCTCTTTGGTTAATGCTGGTATGGCTGTGAGCCTTTGCTTTTGTTAGATCAAATGGAAGAAGTGATGTTACCTTTTACTACAAAACCTTGCTTACATTTGCTTAGGTAGGTCTGTTAGGTGCTGAGGCTGTACATCAGAGTGGCTGTAGCCAGATGTCTTCTTTTCTTTGGAACTTTTGCTTTCTATCACTGAGTGGTGGTAGTAGAGCCTTTATGCTAAGCAAAGCTTAGGTAGGTGGTTTGTTCTAATTACAGTAAATTAAATAAATACATTAGTATCGGTTTGCTTGTACTGAGGCACTGCTGTACTGCATACTGGTGAGCTCAACTTACTGTCAGCAAGGATGAGGGGAGCATCCCTAGAAGCCAGGCTCTGTCCAGAACAGACAGGTCTCTATAAGGCTGGTGTCTGTGTAGCAACTAAAACCTTATCTCTGGCCTTTTGGAGCACTGTTTATGCTTTGCAATGAAAGGAGAGGCTCCTTCATGTCTCATGGATTCTGTCGTCTTTCATCTTCCTGTGTGCAGAGAAAGGACTTCCCAGGTGAGCAGTTCTTCGTTGTGTTTGTCATCAAGCCAGAGGATTATGCCTGTGGGGGCTCTGTGCCTTCTTCCATTCATGGTAAGTTGTGCTGGAAGGTAGATTTAATTGCTGCGTCTGGGTGATGGAGCAGCAGGAGTTTTTTGGAACCTTCCTGTGGAGTGACACAGGATGGTCATATAGCTCTACCTTGTCCAGGTAGCTGTAGAAGAATGAAGTATAAATTTGATATTGTCAGGTAGGGGGTAGGTTAAAAGTGTTGACCAATACAGGAGGAGGCTGGCTACTACAGTGTCTGGCTTGCAGGGTTATGTGCTTTTTTGGAGTCACTGGTGTCTTGGGAGATACTGGAGACATCCAGCAATGCTACTTACAACTTTTTGATTGTTTTGTTTTTGTCCCATTGTGTCATATCTTCCCCTTTGCCCCAGTGTATTATCCTCCTGCCTGCACGGAGGCCCAGATGACAGTTCCTGCAGATAGCATCTTCTCTCACTGCTATCTTGGGATCTATGACAGCCCTCAACTTGGGAGAACAGGAAAAGTTAGTAATTTGGGGAGAATAATTTTACAAGAGACTTGTTTCAGTGCCTTTCCCAATCAGCAAACACTGTCCACTTCCTGGGCAGTGGTTAAAGCAAAGTCTCTACCACTCATGTGGTGGCTGTAACTGGAATGAGGACATTCCTATCCTCAAAGACTGGATGACTTCCTCTCTATAGGAGAAGCAAGACTGCAACCAACAGATATACTGGGTTCCCTCAACAGCCCCACATCCTCCACTCACCCTCCTTGTCCTCTGAGTTTTCCCCCTTAAAAAAATGCTCACCTCTGGGTGTCTTTCCCTTATCCTAAGGCTGTCAGCAGAGCTGAACTGGCAGTGTGTGCTAAGCCCTACTGAAACGTAGGAGGTTGCTAGCCTGTCATCCTGCACAAGAGTGTTTTGCCAGCAGAGCTTTAGCCAAAGGCAAAAAGGATGTCCCAGTATCTGTAGTGATGGAAGCTGTCCTTTGGGGACTAGATGAATAGGAGACAAGCTGCCTTTGGGATTCAGGCATCCAGACTTGAGCAATGCAGGGAAGGCTCAAGCAGGGATTTCTGGTCTGAAAAATAGGTTGTGGGTAGGGAGAAGGGGGAAAACATACACTTTTCCATATGTGTAAATATATTGACAAGTCTGAGAGGTTTAGAGCAGAACCATCCACAGATTATAGTGAAAAGCCAGACTCTGGTGCTTTTGCAAGTGCAGAGAACTGAGATCAGGGCCAGAGATCACTGATGATTGGTTGTTTTTATATTTTCTATATCTCACAGGGAATGTCAACCGTACCTGGAACCTGCAGCGGACAAAGAACCTTCAAGTGACGATTGTGCCCTCTATTAAAAGTCAGTGTCTTTGGGCAGAGCAATGCAACTTTACAGAGGGACTTGGCACTTCTGCATAGAAGGGTATGGCAGGGCTGGCAGCCCTCTGATGGGATAGTGCAGAAAGAACCAGGAAAGGAGTCAAAACCAATTGGAGCCCTGGTACCTTCCAGGAGGTGCTGTGTGGCACAGGGTGGTCTCATGGGCACAGCAGCTAGCACTGGAGGTGAAGAAATGAGGGGAGACATTGCAACAGGTTCTGAAGATTCTGCTTTCTTCAAGATGATAGGTCTTGAAGGACTCTTTGGGGTTGAGTGTTGTCACCAGGTGGTGTTGGGAAGGGCAGGACAGGAGTGCTGGCTCTGAGAGGGGCTGTCCTTGCTCTTTGAATGACTGATACCTTCTCTTTCCTCAGAGTCTGTTTATGTCCAGGCCATGTTCTTCAGCTTCCTGAGTTTCCTCTCCTTTTACCTGGGCTCGGTGGTTGTTGCTTTTGTGCACTACATCAGGTGAGTTGAGGGGTTTTACAAGAACAGCTTTTGTGTTTCTCATCATCCTCAGAGATGCCTCACTCTGCAGTATGTTTAGGGTGAGTGGAACAACGAGCATCTGAACAGAGCAGACAGAGAAGCCCATGACTACTTAGTGGGCTCCTACTGACCATCAGCCAGAAAACTTTTCTTCCTCTGCTGTGAGGATCATGGCAATGATGAAAACATAAGGCTCTGCCCCTCTAGCTTTTGTAGTGCCCTACCCGTAGGTTTCCTTATATGAGGATACTAGGTGGCAACTGGGAATTGTGGTGAGGCCAGTATGGAATATGGAGTGCCAGAGCATTGGGGAACCAAGGTACTTCCCAGGTAGTGACACGAGTAGGGCCTGGGAGTCTTGAGTGCTGGTTTCCTTCCTGACCTGACTCCCCTGCTGTAGACCTTGGTGCCTGGGCTTGTGTTGAGGAGAATATCTGCATCTGAGGTGAACTTGGGCACAGCTACCAGGATGGGTTGTTCTATAGTGCAGGAAAAAAAGGGGAAGGGGGGAGGGGAAGGGGCAGGGGAGGCACCACAGAGTGAAAGAGAGGACTGGAGGGGCAGGAAGGGGACAGTAGCTGCCCTCGATCCCCTTTCCCTTTGGGAAGTGGGTCGGACACTTGTGCCCCGACCACGACAGCAGCCTAAAAGGGAGGTAAGAGCTCCTAAGGGAGCTAGCACAGGATGAGAGCCTTGGTGGGGCAGTGAGCAGGTGCTTTTAAGGTGGTGGGCATGGTGGAATTTGGGGTCAGTCACTGCTGCCTGCATAGGTAGTGACAATGGTTAGGCGAATCCTTTGTCCAAAGCATGGAGGCTTGAGAGGAGGGAGGCCCCTTGAACACTTTCCCACCCTACTGGGTGAAGGTAGGCATGAGAAGAGCCATATAAAGCTTTCATCAAATAGCAGGTTGATTTTGTGGAAACTGTGCTTGTCAGC
Organism: Coracias cyanogaster; assembly: GCA_033124195.1. NCBI lineage: Eukaryota > Metazoa > Chordata > Aves > Coraciiformes > Coraciidae > Coracias > Coracias cyanogaster. The sequence continues at coordinate 16,018 of JAVSBS010018907.1, read as the reverse complement.
CAGCTCCTCACACTGAATGTGGCAAAGAGTTTTCAGCAACTTCAGAATAGAGGATCTTAAAAGTTTGGTGCTCTGAAACAAAAGAATTTCAAGATGGGGACATGACTTAACTTCAAGATACATCAGTGAAACATTTCAGTGGAACCATTCAGTGAAGTTACTTAACTCTGTGTGCGCTTTTTTGCTGTTATTTTTAATTTGTTGTGGACATACGGTTTGTTCTTATCTTCCCCTGCTTGTCACCTGCATTGAGGGAGGTGGTACTGGCTTCTTAAGCATTGTGCTGATGTGTGCCTCTAGTTCCTGCTGCCCTTTCAGTAGATTCTTATGTGCTAGGTCCCCTGAGTGGGGGAGTTGAGTCTGGGAAGGTGGTTTGAGAGTCTCTCCCAACATGCTCAGCAGTGTAGGATGGGATGGTCATGTAACTTGTTGTCTTGCCTCTGGATAGTTGAGAGGGTGAAAAAACAAAAACAAAACCCTCTGTTGCTCTGAAAATTGAAAAGGTGGACAACAATCAGTTCACCGTGTCCACTCCAAAGTGTATTTTTCTTCTGTTGTCCTGGTTTTTGTTTCGTTTGTAATTTATTTTTGTTAAGTCTGTGTGTTTTCTAGAGCTTGCACCGTATTTACCTATTGGTGTCCTAGATAATCCTGCAGTGGATGGTAGCTGGTGGGTTTTAACTATCTCATGAGTGCTACTTGTTCTTTTCCAGGGTTCGGAGGAAGGCTTCAGCTGGGAGACAGAGTCCTGAGGACGGTAAGGTCTCTCTTTTGTTGTGGGACAGTTTAATGTGAACACCACAGGTCCCAGGCCCCCAAGGGACAGGCTGTAAGTCAAGTAACTTCTGTCCCTTCAAGCCTTCTTCCCTGTACATGTACCACATAGCCTCTGGTGCTGATGAAAGATGTCAGAGCTTCCTCCCTACCCTCCCAAGAGAGGACATTTGAAGCAGGCTTCTCTGAAGCTGATCCTGACCCCAACCCAGAGGAGATGGCTTTTAGAGGGGTAGAGGAAGGGCAAGCCTTGGTTAGACCTGCCTACAGGCTAATGCTCCTGATGCCAGGTGTGTTCATTTCTAAGTAAGGCACTCTGAGTTTGTCAGCTCTTATTATTCCTCTCACTATTGCTCTGCCTGGTTTAAGCATGAAAATGCTTAATTTTAAAATTTCATTTCAGTTTTAATTTTAACTGGGAGTTGCAGACAGCCAAGTGAATGAATGACTAACACAGGTAGTGGTGTTTGTCTTATTTACTTTGGTATTGGGTTCAGTTTACTTTATGCTGCACCCACATTTCAACATACTGCAGATTTCTGCGTTATAAAAACATAGCTGCATTTAAGAGGCTTCCAGTGAAAGATTAAAGTTTTTGACTTGGAGTGGGGGGGGTAAGGGTGTGCTCTGGGAGCTTCTGCTTTCTGGAGAAGCGTGGGAGGCTGGCCTTTTCATTTTGTTTAAATATTTAGTGCCTGCAAAGTAGTTCAAAGCATTGGTCTGAGAATAAAGGCATCATCATTTGTACCTCTCTCCTGGGGAAAGGGAGTATGTTTTGGCAGCTTTGGAAGGTTCTTGGTGTGTTCCTTTTTTTTAAATCTCCAGCTTCTTCAAACTCTGGTCTGCTACATGCCACCAGATAAGCATACTAGTATAACTGAGCTATGCTAAAAGGATCAGCAATGGAACCTCAATCTGACCTGGCATTACTTCAGTTAATATTGAGGACGTGGGGGCATTTGGATTCTCAGGAGTGGCTTCTTCAGCCACTGAGATCTATATACAGTCCCTGTATATGGAACGTATGTGAAAGGTTTTCTTCATAACTGAATGAGCAGGGTACTGTAAAAGTGTGCTTAAAAATATTCTAATTTTAAGTCATTTGGGATGGATCCAGAGGTGAGACAACAGCAGGTCTTATGGCACTGGAGAAATGTGTGCCTGGGAGTTTGGGGAAGCTGAAGGGACCTGGCTGAGGCCCTGGAAGAGCTCCAGGGTGGTGACAAGGGATCACTGTCTAAGACAAGGAGGCACAATCTCAGCCAGATGAGACCAGAAGCCTCAGGGAGTGAGGGTTCATGTGCTGAAGGCAGCTTAGAAGCTGTTTTTCCAAGCTGCCCTGGCAAGAGGTAGAAGTTAAATTCTGGTACTTGGGTAGTTCACAAGGAAACTGCCGGGCACAGATGCTGTGCTTAGCACAGACCTGGAGGGCAGAGACCTGGGCTCCTAAGCAGGGAGGATTGTTGAACAGCATCCCTGTGAAAGGATGACAGAGTGCAGTTCCTTCACAGTTTACAGGTGCCTCCCAGAGGCACCTGCTCCTTCTGTGACCTGTCCTCTCCTTTGTGCTCTCTGACACCTTCACATGCCTGGCACTTTGTGTCACAGCCCGTCCTTTCCTCTGGGGAGGAACCACGTCCTAACCACATACTATTCCTTTCTCTATTGTGTCTCTTCAGGGCGTGTGTCTGACTGATGCCTATAAAATGGTAATTAGCATCTTCCCTGTCCTCCAGATCACCCAGGGCATGCTGGCTTTCTCAGTGTTTTTTCTTCTCTTCCCACCTACTGGAATTTATCTTCCTCCAAAGTACTTCTGGGTCTTGCCTTCTCCATCACTCCCTTTTCTTTTCCCCTTTTCTACTAAGAAAGTGTGGATGGAGGTGCTGAGCAATCTACTCTTTCTTTGAATATCCTGCAATTTCATGTGCCCCTTTGCTCCTGTCACCCATCTTAAACCCTGTTTCTGTGGTTAACTTTTTTTTAATCCCATGTCACACCTCCCACATCATCACTCTCTTGTGGAAGCAATAGTTGGAGGAACCACACCTAGTGTGGTACATTTACTTTGCTGACTCACTCACACACTGGAACTGAAATTAGTGGGTGAGCTGGGTCCAAAGTGGCTGTTAAAGACAGGGCAGAGTGGCTGTGCTCCCTGGCGTCCCTGCTTTGTCCAGATGTAAATCTTCCTTTGGTTACTTGGGAGAGAAGATTGATGGGTCACTTGGGAGCATAAAGACTGGTCAGAAATAAGGAGGGAGAATTCCTATAGGACAGGACTGATGGGAGCAGAAATTGTGCATGTGCCTTGGTGCCATGAACGAGGAGAAATACTTCTTTTACCTTCTTCCCAGTAATCTCAAAATGACTTTAAAGCGCAGGAAAAACTGCCATGAGAGAGGGAGGGTTGCATAGTAGGTGTTGGGTAAAAGGTGAATCTTGTTCCTGCAGCAACTTACAACATCGTTTTGCTGATCCTGGCTCAGGGCTGAAGGGCTGTTACGTGAGGAGCTGTGGCATGCCAGAGCCTTCCCCCTGGTGCTCGGTCCATGCCACATTCACTTCAGACTCTCCTCCAAGCTGTTTGTTGCCCTGTTAGAGGGATAGAGCAGGAAGGTAGAGAAGCTGAAATGGAGACTAAGTCTTAGCCCACAGCCCAACAAACAGTGAACACATGAAAAGAAAGCAGTACTTTGGATGTGAAACATCAAATGCCATTGCTGTATAGGTGCTCCCCTGCCTAGGAATTGGAGCTCAGGCAGGGAAAAGTTTTGGGGCTCTCTATACATGTGGCTAATGAAAATGGTATAAAAACCTGTGCGAGGTGTTGCAGAAGTGCCAGCTGGAAAGAGGAGTCTGCCTGTGCCTGTCATTTTGGGGCAGATGAGGTACTGGGAAGCTAGAGATGCAGCTTGGGAAGCCAGGCCATTGCCAGGCTGCACTAAGGTTGCTTGCTTTTAGTATCCCATGTTCTGTGTCCCTTTGCTGCTGAACGACCCCATGATGTTGTTGCAAGGGTGAAGCTTTATAAGCAGCTGGACCCGTCTTGCTGTTTGCCACCACTGGAAGACATGGTCCTGCTCTTGCTTCTCTTTTGGGAAGATGGGTGTTTGACCCCTTGGTGAGAAGATTCAACTGTCTGTGTTTCCTGGCATATTTGTCTGCTGCCAGTTCAGCAGCTGAGTCCCACCACAGATGAAAGAATAGGGAATGTGGAGGCAGGAATGGAAAGTCCCAGTGACACCTGGCTAGGAGATGCAGCCTGCCTTGTTTCAGATGTGTGAGCAAGAGGCAGGGACTTCTCAGCCTTCTTGCCATCAGCATAAGATTGTGACCACTTTTTGCATGGAGCATTTTTTGCTTTCTCTTTGCTTGGTTAAAACCATAGCACTGTTCTTGCTGAAGGCTGCCTATGACTCTTCCACCAGGGATAACTCAAGGTAGCAATATTTGAATAGATCAATGTGAGAGGAGGGGAAGGGGAAGAATAAGAAATTTGGTAGGGCGCTCTGAATAGCGTGAGAGTTGCTCTAGGATTTGCCAAGTCTTGCAGCCCCATAATACGATTCCTACAGGGTGCTGGAGGGAGACTTATGCTTTTGCACGAGTCAAACTGGTGGCCTGTGTGGGCAGGCTGAAGGGAATGGATTTGCTTCACGTTTCAAAGCAAGGGTTTCCCTTTTGCACAGTATGCTTTAAAAGGAGTCTGTCATATGTTTGGAGAAATGCTGCTTTTCCCAAGCCCCTCCAGCTCTTCAAGCTGTTCATATTCACCTTGAATGCATTTCAAAGCACTGACATGTAACTAACTGTCCCTTCTGGGTCTGTTTCTCAGGTTCTGGGATTATGACATCTTCACACCCCATCACAGCCAGTACCCCTGAGGGAAGCAGCTATGGTGCTATTGGTACAGTATCTTCCAAACTGGGGGCACAGGGAAAGTTCTGCCTGGGGCAGGGGAAGCACTTTAAGGTGCTTTAAAGCCAGAAGGGAGTAAAGCTGTAAGCTGCAAGCTTCGGGCAAAACATCTACATCAAAAAGGTGGCAAATCTGTGGAAGAGGTGCCTGGAGAGACTGTCATTTAAAATGTTTCTCTCAGCTAGACAGAGCTACAGTCACTTGATAAGTGTTGGTGACAATGCTGCTTCAGGCAAGAGGTTGACCAGGGACTGACAATGGTTATCTCTGAAAGCCTGACAAGAACACCGAACTGGTATTTCATGAGGTTTGGGAAAAATTCAGGAGGATTTAAGTCCTGGAATAGAGTTGAGGGCTTCAGCACCACCTTACCTCCCTTCCCCAACTGCCAAGGAAACGCTTTAAAAGCATTTGGGATATGAGGAAGAAGCTTGGGTTCTGCTCAGGCCAGTATGGACAATGGGCTGGCTGAGAGCTTGGTCAGCCTGTGGGAAGCACAGGCAGGTCCTGTTGACCTGCAGGTGACTGACACTGGATGCAATGGGAGCAAAGCTGATGCTCTGCCTGCTTTGAAAACTCCATTTTCTTCCTTTTTGTGTTTTTGTTCTACAGTATTTTTAGAAAAGCTTATATATCAAGCTTATATAAAATCTGGAGATTAACTAGGTCAGCCTGTTTCTGACCCCTGAACAGTCTACTGCTTTCACTAGAGCTTTCTGGCTTGTCTCAGACTTCCAAATTTCAGAGCCCAGGCTAGTAAAGAGTAGAAAATGTTATAAATGAAAAATAATAGAATAAAAGCAGAGGAAAAACCCAAATTCTGCAGAGGGAGGAAGATAGGCCTTGAAATTGCTCTTAGTTGATAATCTGAGACTTTTAGGAAGGTTTGTGGTCGTGGAAAAACTTGTTCCCAGAAATGACCATATTGCCACAGATTGCGGTTGGTATCTGGGGCAGCTTTCCTCTTGCTGTACAGAGGGGGATTTAGCTTTTACCCTTCCTGTTTCCTTCTCCCTGCTTTGCTCCAGATGAGTCAAGCTCCAGTGGTGGACATCGGTTGTCTTCACCTGAGCGCAGGCCACCAGCTGGTTATGACACAGACAGCTCTGTGGAGGAGGAGAGTGACTTCGACACCATGCCAGAAATTGAAAGTGATAAGAACGTCATCCGCACTAAGGTACGGCTGGTGTTGCAGCTTTGGCTGTGATGCTGGGCCACGGACACCTATGGGCCAGGACCAGCACTAGTCACGTGCTAAGAATTTAAGTTCCTGCTTCACTTTTAGGTGGATTTAATCTAATAAAGCCACATGTGCTTCTTAGTGTTTTTTCAGAGTTTTCCTGCTGTGGTAAGTGTGCTGCTAGAATGAGTGGTTTGATATGGAAAAACAGAAAGTATTGAGGATTACTGAGAAAGCAGAAAAGCCCAGAGTGTCCCAGAAAGTCCAAGGAGGTGCAACAGCATAGGGAGAAAAGAATATGCAGTAGTAGGTAGTTATCTGGTACGAGTAGTGTGACTACAGTGGATATAGAGGGGCTTTAAGACAGCAGCTCTCAAACTGCTTCCTTTTGTCACCCTGCACTGCTCTGTGTGGCCAGAGCCATTTCTGGAGGCCAGAGGACTTTGCAGAACTCATTCCCCATACAAATCCCAAGGGGCACAACGAGCTCAGTGTCAAAAATGGTCCAAATAGCACCAAGCTGCATATTGTCCAAATACATCAAGACATTCTGCTGCCTTCGGTAATCGTCATTAGTTCTTTTCTGTTTTCTTCCCTCTTTCTCAACCCACTAATGTTTTAGGTGTTCCTCTACCTATCAGACTTGTCCAGGAAGGACCGGAGGATTGTCAGCAAAAAATACAAAATCTATTTCTGGTAAGGAGAAGACAAACTGGTAAGGCCCAGGCTCTGGACCCAGTCTCTAGTTGCAGTCTGTTCACATGCCCTTCTGCTGAACTACACTTTAAACCTGAGGGTGTTCTTTGAGCCATCCTGTTACACGTTCTGACCCTATTCCCGCCAGTAGTTGCAGATCCCACATACCTCAAATAAGGATATTTGTGGACCAGTACACACATGATCCTGGCAATGGATTCTGGTTTGCACAATTTCTTTGAAGTGTGGTAACAACTGGTGCGCTGGAACATACCGGGCAAGGAGAGAAATTGGCACTCAAACACATGAACTTGTGGTCCACATCCTGGCTTTTCTTGTGCCCTTAGCATTTGCTTTTGCACATTGCTCTTCTGTTTCAGGAGATCATAACCAGAGATATAAAGCTCCAGCTGGGAGAGCAGGGTCTGTGCCCTTAGGCACTGAGGTGTACACATTGCTCCACAAGCACTGTGGGTCTCTGTCCTGGGTGTGCATCAGTTATTTTGGTGTAACTACTGCTACTGTCTTCTCTCTGCAGGAACATCATCACCATTGCGGTGTTTTATGCCCTGCCGGTCATCCAGCTTGTCATCACTTACCAGACGGTGCGTTGGGCTCTGTGGCTGTCCCCCACACTTGGGTCCTCTTGCCTATAAACGTGCTCTGTGGTTGCAAGACGTAAGGATGACAGTCATGGTGAAACGGGGATCACGTGGATTTCCTGCTCTGTCTGAGGGGCATTTTACCTTAGCTGTGGTCTTTGCATTGTGTGTTGGGTATTGCTGCTGGCTTGATTCACTGAGCTTGCAATTCTGCTGTTTTGGCTTGGAAAGCAGCTGTTTTCCTGCTCATCTGATGTCTCATTTGGGGCTTGTTTCATTTTAGAGGCAGGAAGAGTCTGCTGTTATCTCTAAAAGGCAATTGAAAGCAAGTAGGGTTTGCTGTGATATGAGAGATTTCTCTGCCCTTCTCCCCACCCTTGTTATCCTGCTGTTATTCAGACATCTGCAAGTAGATCTATTAGTGGTGGGGTTGAGAGCACACTGTGTTTCCTCTGAAGACTGTTGTCAGGTTTGTGGCCTATGCCAATGTCGTGTCCTCTCCTAAAAGCTTCGCTTGCAGATGTCAGTATTTCCGTGTGCTAGAGCTAGGCTGTGTCCTGATACACCTTGTGTACATGCAGTGTTTGCATGAAGAACAGGAAGGATTTGCTAATACCAGATCTCCCACCTCCACTCTCACCAGGTAGTCAATGTGACAGGCAACCAGGACATCTGCTACTACAACTTTCTGTGCGCTCACCCCCTTGGGGTGCTGAGGTGAGTGAGCCCTGTGGTTACTGCATTATTGTCTGTTGCCTCCTGAGTACTTGTGCTGTGCCCAGGTCAGGATTTTATCTTTGCCAGGCTCACAGTAACTGCTTCCAAGACCACTGAGAGTTTAGGATTAAGCTTTCTGTTTTGCCCAGTGGCACTGTTGCTGTGAGTCACATGCACCTAGAAACAAGGCACCTGGGTTCCCCTAGCAAACCAATGGCACAGCAACGCTGTGCTCTTTTGGACACTTTCTCTCATATCTAAGGAGCAGCAGCTCTGCAAAGAAGTTCAGATCAGTCCTTTCAGTGAAGCATTTCTCTGAACTGATGTGGGAGTGCAAAGAAAGCCTGGAGTTGAGAATCTCACAGAGGAAGTCTTAAATCTACTGCAACAGATGAACTACTCAACTTAAAATTGTCATCCAGGGGGTAGAACTGGGAGGTGTTTGGCAGCTGCTGAGGTGAAGGATGGTGGTGAGGGGAGCAAAATGGATCCAGCTTATCATGGCCCAGGGTTCAGCTTCCTGCTGCTGTGCTGCCCTTGTCTTAAACATTCTTTTTCCCTGCAGTGCCTTCAACAACATCCTCAGCAATGTGGGCCACATGCTGCTGGGCTTTCTCTTCCTTCTCATTGTATTGCGCAGGGACATTATCCACCGTCGGGCCATGGAGATGAAAGATGTCTATACCCTGGTAGGAAGCATGAGGGGGTCTGAGGGAGGAAACACAGGGAGAACTTGAAAACTAGAGTGGGTTTGCATTTGCCCTCCTTGCTGGATAATTGAATCTCCCTCTTTTACACTACCCTGGGGAGTGGGACGCTTATGTTCTTGCACACCCCAGTACTTTGCTGTTTATAGTATGTCCATATTGCCATAGTGACCTAGCCTGTGCTTGTGAAGCCTAGGAGTAGAGAAATGACTCCTCTTTTCCTCCAGTGCTCACTGTGAAGGAACTGGGACAATAGGAGTCTCCCAAGACATTTTTGCTCGTAGTGAGGTTTGATATGTCTTATACAATCCAGAGCTCCTTCCTGGCTCTCTTGCCAGCAAGAGGGAATAGAGCTGCCTGTGATAACCCAGAGGAATTTGGCTGCCTCTAGCTCTGAAGCAGAGCTGCTAGTAATCAGAGCTTCTGCAGTCTCTTCAGTATCTTCTGGGAGAGGATGGAGAAATCTGCAGCCCTATGGGCAATGGTGCTGGTGGCTTCTGGAGACACATAGCTCTGTTTTCACTGGCTTAGTAGCAAGTAAATACCTTACCAGTTTTAAGGGTCTGCTGCTTAAGGGTTTCCGATGAGATCTCAGCCAGACTGTGATGGAGATGCCTTCTCACCTGGGCTGATGAGCTCTGCTCCTCAGTTACTTTTAACCCCCTACTGACCACAAAAGCAAGGCTGCTATTCTGGGTCCCCAGTGTTTTCTAAGTTTTGGGCAGGATGTAGCATGATGCAAGGTACAAGACAGAGATTTTTAGCTCAAGATGTCAGTACCAAGACAATAAGGTCTACAAACCAGAAATTTTTGTGCTTTAGCTTGGGTTGCTGCCTATGGATTCACCTTGCTGTGCAGTGTGGCTAAATGCAGAGCTTGTACTGCAATGGTGACTGAAGGACATGTAGAGGTTAGGAGGGATGAAGTGATGGAGAGTGGAAACTCATTTTGCCATCAGGACAGTGAGGGTACTTACTATACAGCTTTGCTTTCTTCCAGGACTATGGGATCCCAAAGCATTTTGGTCTCTTTTATGCCATGGGCATTGCTTTGATGATGGAAGGGGTGCTCAGTGCTTGTTATCATGTCTGCCCTAATTACTCCAACTTCCAGTTTGGTAAGCTGAGTTTCTTTTCTGTTTTTGAGCTGAAGGTACGATTTGCCATGCTCAGTCTCCTGCTGAACTGTTGGCATTCCCTCTACTCTTGCAAACCTCTCTGGAGTCTGCCTGTTCCAGGGCTCAGTCAGGATGCAGCAAGGCTTTGGGTGCTGAGCACGAATGCATTTCAGCCTCCTTTCCAGACCTTGGGACTCTGGCAGGGCACTGCTGGCAAGATCTGCCTTTGCTTTTGCAGCTCAGTGTTTGAAGACAGTAGTGCACAGCCTGAGTGGCAGAGTGCTCAAGCCTAGGGAGCCTCTGTCTGCCATCTCAGTGGAAACTTTCCTTTGTGTGCTGTTCTCCTTCACCTTCCTGGGGAAGACTCAAGCAGGATCTTGTCTGTGCTCAAATACTCAATGAGGTGGAATGAAGATGAATGAGCCAGGGTCATCTCAGTGGTGCCCAGTCACAGAACAAAAGGCAATGGGCACAAATTAAAACACAGGAAACGCTACCAGAACACAGAAAAATACTACCTTAATTTAAATTTCTTTTGAGAGCTGTCAAAATCTGAACAGGTTGCCTGGAGAGGCTGTGAAGCCTTCTGTTGAGCAGGAGGTGATGGACCAGACAACTTTCAGCAGTTCCTTCTAACCTCAACCATTCTGTGATTCTTGCCTGTTTCTGTGCTGTACTATGGGCACTTATTTCCTGAGCCCCTTTAGTTTCTGTTGCCCAAGAGCGTGGTAGATGTGCTGCAAGATGGCAAAGCATGAAGTTCTGTACCATGTAGTGCAGCATCAGGGATTTGTGCCTGCCAGACTTGGGTTTGGCCTTGCTGCTGCACTTTTGTAATATGCATTCAGAGCAGCTTTCTCAGCCTACTGGCAGTACCTGTGTTCACTGTTTCTGTTGTGCTCCCTCCATAGACACCTCCTTCATGTACATGATTGCAGGACTGTGCATGCTCAAGCTCTACCAGACCCGCCATCCAGACATCAATGCCAGCGCCTACTCTGCCTATGCCTCATTTGCTGTGGTGATCTGTCTGGCCGTCCTTGGAGTGGTATGGCTCCTTCTTACCTACATGCTTCTCTGGGAAGGAGATGGTGTGGCTGGGAACATACCATAGTGGGCAAATGACTGGGGAGAGCAGCAGGGTGGGATAAGAGCGTGCTAAGCAACTGTGTTAGCATTTGAATCCCCAGTCCTCCTGGGTTTGCCTCTTCCCTTCCCTAGGCTTGCAGGGAGAGTAAGAGCAGAGCAGTTTTCTCTAGGTGGGCTCCTTTTTGGGCTTTGCCTGCCATATGCTCTCCTCTTCAAGAGAGTAAATTCATACATCCAGGTGTCTGGTGTCCAAGCACGTAGCTGGTTTCCTGTGGGGTGGCTCACCTTGGAGGCAGGTGTTGAGGGGGGCTGAGCTTCCAAGACAAGTGTCTTCTACCTAATTGTTTGTGCCTCTTTCTCCTCTTTGGAAAACTCTGTGTTGCTGGGCACAGCTCCTGCAGTTGGCCTTCCTGTCTTTGGAGAGGTGCAGGGCTAGTGTAATGTCTGGGCGTCTCCCAGGCAAGTTTCCGGAGTACCTGCCTAGAGAAGGGCACTAGAGCAGGAGTCACCAGGAGGAGCAACAAGAGTTGCTCTTGTGCACCAGTAGTCACTGACAGGTCAGGCTGGTACAGGGCTTTGCCTGTTTGCTCATAGCTCTGCAAGTACTGAGCTGGACTTGCCTGAATCCCCAGCCTGTGCTTTACGTTGGAGGTTTCTGCTTCTCTCCTTGTGAAGAATTTTTTTTTGTTCAGCAGTAACCAGGCAAAATCAACTGAATTTTTGCTCTGAACTAGCAGCCAGCTCTGGGTGGGCTGCCAGCCCCTCATTGCCACGCATAATGCAGAATACCAATTCATTCTGCGAAGGTGTCTGGGTAGGATATGGTCTGTGTGATAAGGCATGAAGGAGCAGCTAGTGAACATGGGACTTGCCAAGAATTTCTTGATAGCTGTGGTAGATCTGGACACCCAGGTTCAAAACATTGGGTTTTATTATGGGATGCTGTATCTTTTCTTGTGGGATACTTTAAAGCTGTTCAGTGGAGCTTATAACCTGCATGTCTCCCTTGCTCCATTCGTGTAGACTTGACTTTTTTGCTTGCTTTTTTTTTGAGTTTCCCCACCCTCCACCCCCGTCACAAAAAGAAAAGTTCAGGCAAGTGCTGTGCCTCAGAGGAGGGAAGTGCCTGGTCACAGCCTAATGGCAGACCAGAGTTTCTGGACTCCTTAATGTATAACTGAAAAAATAAGGTTTTAATATAGCATTAACCTGCATTTATAGGTCACTTCCAATTCTTAAATAAAGTGAAAGTGTAGTATAGCAGCAGTTGCCTGCAGAGCAGTTTTGTCATTTTTTATCTACTACAGCGTGCTTTTTAAAGTAACGGTTGGTTCCCTGGCTGCCTTTGTAAAAATCTAGCTCCTGTCCAGAGAGCTGCTGCCCAGCTCAGCAGGGAGAACTTGTCTGCCCTGGGAGTCCCTGCATTTCTGCTCCCTGGGACAGCTGCCTTCCTTTCAAGCTGCCATTCTTGTCTGAAGGAGTGTTCAGAAAGAATGGTCTTCTCTCCAGAATGCTGAGCTCCCCTTGCTTCTCTGGACTTTGTTTTGGGTTTATAGGTATGTTTTTCAAGTTGGAAGATTTAGGGGTTTCTCCTCCATATTCGGTGAGGTTGTCTAATGCCTCATGATGATACAGGACAGGAAAGGAGTAACCTGGTGATAACAGGACTCAGTTTGCTTTTAATGTCTTTGCTTTCAGGTGTTTGGGAAAAATGACATGTGGTTTTGGGTCATTTTCTCAATGATCCATGTTTTGGCCTCTCTGGCTCTCAGCACGCAGATCTACTACATGGGCCGCTTCAAGATCGGTAAGTGCTGTGACTGAACCATCTTGCTCTAGGGTGTGCAAGCGCCTCCTGTCCTCACCTGCATGAGTGTCCCATGCAGTGCATCTGTGAGCACAGTCCCATGACCTGTGCTTGTGTTCTGGGTTATCCTGTCCTCTCATCCATCTGATGCTCTTCTGGGCCTCTGAAGTCCTCAGGATACTGCTTCCCAGAGCAATGGGGATCAGCAGGACCTGTCTGCTCTGTGGTAACAGAATTGCTGAGCTTGGAGGAAGCCTGTCCTTCAGCTACAGCTCTCCCTAGCCCTGTGCTAGTGAGCTACAATGAAACACCAACAAGAGGGTGAAGGGGTAGAGGGTCTGGTGGGGAACCTGGCTCTTGTGCTCTGCTTACAACCATATTTCTCCTTCCTCCTCTGCTCCTGCCTGCCTCAGATGGCCCTGACTCAGGTAACTGTCACCAGCTCTCATTTTTCTCTGTTGAACTGACTGAGCAGCGGCGTGGCAGCCAGGGATGCATGGATGTGTGTGGGGACGCAGGCTACCGGGGGCTCAGCTTTTGAGAAGTGAAGTTGGTTTGCCAGCAGCACTGTCAGCCCACTCCCTTGGCAGGAAGGGGGTGGCAGAGCACAGGAAAGCTCTAATCTTGGTGCAAGAGCCTCTTCAAGCTCCACAGTTGTTGCTGAAGAGGGACATGTCTGTGCATGATGGCTGTCCATCCCCACTGGTGCTGATGGCTCCCCAGTGAAGCTTCTGCAATGGTTTTGAGAGCAGGAGTGTCTTGAGTGTGCTCTAGCCCTCTAGGACCGTCTAAGAGCTGTGGGATTGGTTTCTGCTCTTTCCCTGCTCTGACAGCTTGTTCGGTGGAAGGTGCTTTCCCCTTCCTGCACACGCATCTTTTCCAGAGATGTGTTTGCAAAATCAGCCTGTTTGTGTGTTACAGACAGGGCCATTTTTACTTCTAGATGATGCTAGTGTTGAGATTTTTATTATTATTATTTATTTTGTTTTTAATCTGTTCTGGCCAAATGCCATCCACCTCCTGTGGTGGCTGCCCTTCTGCTCAGCACAGACCACTTCCAAAGGGCAGGAAATGAATCTGTTCACACCCTGACCATGTGTAGGCTCGGTCTTCTGTTGTCAGGCAGTGGGTGTCTGTGTCTTTCCCCTCAGGCATTTTGGATCTTACTCTGCTGGCTGTTCTGGCTTTTTATTCTCTTCTTTGACAGACTTGGGGATATTTCGGCGGGCAGCGATGGTGCTGTACACAGATTGTATCCAGCAGTGCAGTCGACCAATGTACATGGTAGGTGATTTCTCATCTCAGCACCTCTTCCAGCAATTGCTCACTTTGTAGGCAATGTGCAGAGGAGTGACATGGTCATGTGGAAAAGTAATGCTTCCTGCTTCCCTTCCTTGCCCTCCCCCGAAATGTTTAGGTAAGGGTAGATCTCTGCTGGAATGGTTTACCCTCACTTCCAGGCCTCCTCTGATCCCAGGCTTGGTGAATAAAACATCAGAGAAAAGGTGACAGAAGCATGATAGGATCTGCCTTTGCTCTTGCTCCCTGGGGGCATCTGCTCAAAGGAATAGGTATGAGGCCCTGTGTGGCGCAGCCTCTCAGGGGAAGGCAGCAACTATTTTGGCTCTGTGGCTTAAGCAACAGCTATTGCTATTTCTACAGCACCTCGGGGCAGACAGCAAAAAAGTAAGAAATGGTAGCTGTTACCTTCTGTCCTGCTGATTACTTTCTTCTTGGCACAGAGCACTACTTAGGGCTTGAGGCCAAGTGAAGCTTGTATCCATAAGCATCCTTTGTTTTATATATATATATTTTTTTTTTTTTCCAATTTATTCTTCCATCTCTAAGCATGTTGGGCCAAGTTTTGCAAGCAAACTTGGTGCAGTCGGGCATAAAGTAAGCCTGGCCGGCTTGAAATAGCTACATCATGAAAGCAGCTGTCAGCATAAGTGCGCGCACCTCACAGATGTAACCCTTCTGCCCACTGCAGTCACAGTGCTTCCCTAGCTAATGGTGAGACAGCTGGAAAAAGGCTCTTGTGTGTACATGCAGGATGCTACCCAAAGCGTCCCCCACTGCCTCTTTCAAGCATGCCCTTGCTTTGTGTAGTAATTTTTCTGTGAAATGGTGGAAGGGAAGGAATCTATCAAACAGTCAAAGGATTTGCTGAAGCGCCTGAGGCTGATCCTTAAGTGCTGGGCTTGTCCTTTTTTTACATGTTTAGTCTCCTTGCAACACTTTCTTCAAATTTGTGAAGACCAGAGCAGTTTCTATCTGCCAAAAGCTCTCGCACAGCAAACTTCAGAGCCAGGTGCACGTGCGTTTGCAGGAACCAGACTCCAAATCCTCACGTAATTAATTTCTGAGGCAAAGGCCTCTCTTTGCATTTCCTACTGCTTTCATATGGTCATCAGTGTCGTTTCTTCAGGACAGGATGGTGCTGCTCATTGTTGGAAACCTGGTCAACTGGTCCTTGTGAGTAGCGGGGTGTGGGTGTTTTGTGTACCCGTGCATGTGGACAGCAGGATTCAGTGCTAACACAGGCGGGCTGAAGTGATGGGGAAAGGCAGCAGTGTCTGTGCAATAACCCTGTGCTGGCGCCCTTCTGATACGTTTTGGCCAGGAGTTTGACCCAGATGGACACTGATGGTAGGCAGATCCATAGGATGCAGTGCAGCGCTGCAGAGCTGTGTGAGGCATCCCTAAGTATTTCAGCTGGTGCTGTCTCATGGATCGCATCTGAGTGGGCTTGTGCAGAGCTGGCCTGGTACTGTGGTGCTGCATTGTGCCATACATGTGCTTCCCATGTAGCTGGGAGGTCTCTCTGGCACAGCCAAGGTGCAGGAGACTTGACAGATGCTTATTAGTCACAGTCACAGAGCCTGGCTCAGCAGTAACTGCATGGATGGCAGGATCAGCTTTTGGATGAGACATAAAATCATTGCCCCTGGCTCTTGCTTTTTCGCTAAAGCTGCTTCTCAAGGACATGCGTTCTGCTAAATGTACAAATGCAGTGCCAACCCCTCCCAAATGAGATGTGTTTGGCAATGGGTTGGAAGCAACCCAGGGCCCTTGCTTGCCCTCTGGGGTCTCCAGTTGCTCTTAGCAGCTGACCATGGCTGAGTTTGCTCTGCTTTGCTTCTCAGGAGGAAGCAGAGGCAAACAGTGCATTTCCTCCAGGGAACTGAGAGGCTGTGGTGGTGGTGTTGTGTCCTGTGGTCTGGGGGGAGCAGCAAGTGGCTGTCAGTTGGGGGATGTACCCAGTCGCCAGTGAAAGAGGCTGTCTGATGTCCCTTCTTCCTTCTCTCTCAGTGCTATCTTTGGGCTGGTGTATCGGCCCAGGGACTTCGCCTCCTACATACTGGGGATCTTTATCTGTAACCTGTTGCTGTATCTGGCTTTCTACA
>JAVSBS010018906.1:17492-45688 GCA_033124195.1 Coracias cyanogaster | reverse complement strand
TTAAGATACCAGATATATGCATGTATATAAGGGTGCTTCATAGAATAGCTGCCTTGGATAAATAAATATATATTTTTCTTAACGGGGTGTTTCCTGGTTCCTGTAACCAATTGGGATGTTGGAGGGAGGTGCCGCGCCTCAGATTCCTTTTGGGGGAGTGGTCTGGGACCCCAGTGGGTGGACTGCATCCCTTGGTGGGCAGACCCGAGACATCTAGGGGGCGGATCACGACACCAACCATGCAGCGGGTATGCCTAGATTACCTTCCCATGGCCAAACACATCAAGATAAAACAATATAGAAGGGAACATGAGGGAGGATAGTAGTTCAGAGAGCAAGTAAGTAGGTCTGCTACTCATGGGGAGTAAGAAGTAGGAAAGAGGCATTAAGGTAGGCCTTGAAGAGATGAAGAGAGTATGTGGTCAATTGACAGTAGTACTGAGAAGAATACAGGGGGAGAGACAGGTGATAGTGAGGCATCCCAGAGGGAGAGGTGGGAAGAGGGTTGGTCAGTCACAGGGTGTAGTGGCAGGAGATGGGAATGTGAACCTCAGCCTTGCTAAACTGCAATCCCTAATGACCCGCCCCTTCATCTGATCTGCACACCACTCCCTTTTGGCTTCATTCATTCAGCTTACATACTAAAAGGATGTGTTTTACTGGGAAAAGTCATTTAATCTATAAAAAGCAATTGAAGAAGGAGTCTATCAAGAAGGTGCTTAGGACACAAAGAATGATACTGCAGATGGGAATACTGTGGCTTTGAAACATAAATAAGAGAAATTTAGCAGCATTATTTCCATGTGTAAAGTATTTACTAGAGCACACGTCAGTATAACAAGTAATGTTTTTATGTCTTACCACGGTAGTACTCTCCACGAGCAAAGAGTAAATCTAAACTATAAATAACTAGGGCTTCAGAAAGTGTGAAGTTTTTTTCCCCTGACTTTTCAGATAAGATGCAAAATTGCCTCAGCAGAGCCCTGCTGGAAAGTGGCTGATTGCTCTTATTTCCTGGCTTTCTTCTGAAAGGAGTTTGGCAGTACTGTGTTTTATTGTCTTGGGTCTACCGGTCCTTGAGAACGAAGTTTACAGCCCTAAATTTACCATCTGCATTGTGAAGGGACACTTAGGAACCTCAGAGGAAAGTCCACAACACATTTTGTGGTGCAGTGCGAGAGGTGGTTCTGCTTATCCTCAGGATATCTTCCTGCTGCTGAAACCTGCCTCTCTCCTGCATGTGTGATGCAAGTGACAGTCAAGAGGCAGGAGCCACCTCTTTGCATAGCTGTTTGGGATACAGGTGGTATGTGCTACCTTTTAAAACATGCCTAAGGAGGGGTGACATTTACATATATGTGTATGTGTTTGACTGTGTGTGTATATATAGATGTATGTACACACACTAGCCTATACTATTTATGTAATAGCCGAACGATTAGATCCCTTGCCCAGGAACTGGGAAGCCCAGGTTCCAAATTCTCTTCTCCCTGCTGAGATCTAAAAACTCATTTGCTGCCTTATAGGTAGACACCCTTACCCCAGATTCCAGGCTCCCTTATATGGTGAGAACACACTTTACACAGTAGTTTTGAAATTATGTGACTGTGAAGAATTGAAAACAGGCTGATCTGTTTTCTCATTGTGTACTCTTCTTTAATTTTGCCTTGTCTTTGGGGTTACAATTTTCTTCTACAGTTGTTTATCACATACAATGGGAGTACCATCCCATTTGAGACCTTTTAATTCTGAATAATTATTTTAAGGCAGTTAAATAATTTGTTCAGTATATGAGCTTATCAAAAGCCTAAACTGAAATGTTTAAGAGTATCCAACCCACTGCTCTATGTATAAATCAACGTAAGAAGAATGTTTAACTAAATTGTACATGGTAGGTGGTTGCTCTTTTGAAATTTGGGGATGGGTCAGAATTTGCTGACCTTAATATGTCATGGATTAGGCAGGCAGAATTAAAATATTGTCTGTGGGAAACCTAAACCTGCAGATCTTGCGTCTTTGTTTATTATTATTTTTTAGCATATCACCAATTAAACGTCTTGCTGTAATATGTTTAAGATTAAGCCTTTTTTAGTGTTAGCAAGGATGGCAAAATTTAATTCTGATGAGTGCATATTTTTTGCCTTATGCAATTGAAGTTAAAATATTCAACAATCCTTTTTCCTTTGAGAAATGTCAGAATTACAGTTGGCTCCATTCCTCTCATTCTGTGACTTCCATGTGAGCTGAGGTCACGCCACCATTCACTGTGGTGACTCACTCTCTGATTTTAAGGTTAAATGAAGAGTTATGCAGCACCTTGTCCATTGGTGGCCAAATGTATTGGGTATCTTTCACATTCCTCTGTCTTACATGGAGAGTCATTACTGAATGAAGCTATAGGAGTCATAATCTGTTGACATTTGATGTGATCTGGTAGGAACGCTGGGGAACTGGCCAAAGTGGTGAATTACTCTTGATCTATGGCTGACACCTCCTGAATTTAGTAAATAATCGGCCGGGGGCCAGCACATGACTCCTATTAGCATTCCGCACCTGGATTAAAGTTTGCAGTAAGCACATTGAGCATGCTGTATGTTTGCCATAGTTGGGTTTTTATGTAAACAAAGCTCTAGAAATGGCACAAAAGCCACTCTCCGTAGGGGGACAGCCACTGGCACAGCTGCTTGGTGAGCTTTTGGGATGGAGAAGTCACTGCCATGTTTCAACACATAGTTGCACAGTTTGCCAGGCATGTCATGCTTATGTAAATAATAAAGTTATAGCAAGTAATCAAGTTCTTACTCCAAAGTTGTAATTACTGTTTAAGTATGAAATTATTCCCATGTGGCACAAAGAATTATGGAGATGAGCAGTTCTGAATTTTCTCCATTTTTGGCAACTGTGAGTTCTTCTGTAAGTCTGCCCTGTACTGCCCACTGCACAGGCTTACATTGGGTCAGATTTTGGAGTATAGTGTCCGTCACTGTGGGAAATAAAGCAGCATAGAAGGAACTTACAATTTCAGGAAATTTGAGGCTTACAGGACAAAGCAATGTTTTATACTGTGTACTGCAAACTGGAAGACAGCATATGAATAATTGACTGGGTGCTGAGATTCAGCTCTAGTTTCACATCCACTTCTTTTTTTGTGGGTAACGTGGCTTTTAAAAAAAAGTGAAATAGCTTAAATGCTGTGCAGACTGAGTTCACACCATAGTGATTATAGTCTGTCTGCTTAGACGATAAGCTCCTTAAGATACAGGCTTTTTCTTCACACAGCAGCTACCATTATGGGGCCATTGATCTCAGGGGGGTTTGTGCAAGCAGTGTGGTACACTCCATAATGATACCTGAATAGCAGGAGTACTTAGTAAAACTTCTTCCTTCCATGACACCATAAAATACTTTTGCTGGAAGTTCTCTATATAGAGAACTGTGAAGTGTTTAAAAATGAGCTCAGAAACTGCCCAGTGTGGGTGTGGAGTGTCCCCATTTATTTTCTTTTCAACTAGAATGCACCTGGTTGGTTTAGCTCTGGTTGATTTAGGCTTTTTTCCCTGTGACTGAATCTTTGTTTTGTAACATATATTCATTTTGGAAAGTTAATATAACTGTTTAATTAGAGTTTGTAATTCCATAGCTTATTCTTGCATATGTATCAGAAGTTGCATAGATGATAACAGTGGTTGGATGCTGAAAGGGATAGCTAATTATCTACGCTATTTCTAAAACACAGTTTTCTAAATGGATAATTTATTAGCAGCACTTCAAAGCGTTCTTCTGGAAAGAAAAAATAAATCAGCTCATGAAGGCTGTCTCCAGCCAAATATGCCTATCAAAATTAAATTTGGTATGTCAGTAAATCAAAATAATATACTCCTAATCGGAACACCCAGCATTTTAGGGAAGTCATGAGAGCTAAGGGTACATATAATATTTGAGAACTGGTCCTTAATTACAAGTTTTTATATCCAAAGTTTTGTTCTTGGGTGGATTACATTTCTATGAAAGTTAGCTTATGTGGTTTGATTTTTAAAACATGGCAATTTATTCATATACTATCTTTATATTACTCTAATATTTTGAAAATGATTTAAAAATAAGAAAGACTGTGTAGTTTCTTTTAAATCTGTTGGTATTGATTTAGATATAAAAATAATGAGGCAGATGAAATTAATTTCTTTCTACTTAGGCACCCTCTGGTTTCTTCTTCCAGCAGTCATACATTGTGTAATCTGTGTTTAAGGAATCACAGCTGCATATTTCAGCACCTATATGGACCAAAAAAAGCTCTACAGCAGGTGTCTTGGCCCTGGATCACTGGCAAGTGGTATCTAGTTTTGTGGTAACGTGGGAAATATGATAGAGTTAAAACTTTAACTTTTATCTGTAGGGACCTTCCCAGCTCCCATCAAAGTGAAGAGGAGTCACTCACTTAACTTCAGGCAGAGTGTGTTTGGCTGTTCTTAGCTTTTAGTTCCTCATTGTATTTTTTTTTTTATTTATTTTGGAGAGTAACAAGCAAACTTCAGAAGCAGTAATTAAAAGAAAAACCAAAACACACACATGTTTTAATTCTTCTGGGAATTAGTTATGTTTTTCCATCTGCCAGGTTAAAAAATTGAAATACACTGTTAGACCTAATGGATAAATTTGATATGTCAAGAAATAATTCAAATTACTGAAAAATTAATAGGCAGCATCTGTGCCATTGTACTGGTGCCTCTGAGGGGAAAAAGGTGCTAATGGTAAAAGAATTGGCATACACTTTTTCTGTAAAAGGAAGAAAAAAAGCCTTTTGTAGTAGTAGAATTGTAGTTTGGCATATCCAAAATTACACAAAAGACAGGAATTTCAGGGAGAGATTGTCAGACAATTATTATTTTAAACAAAAGTGTTAGCCATGCTTTGGCACACAGATTCTTCCCCAGGTTTCTTTTTATATATTTTTATATTTTTTTTTAGCATGGAAAGCAAAAACTTGAAGTCTGACTGTATATATTGAACTTTTCAGTTTATTCTTTTTTTGTGTCTTGCAAGATAAGAACTCCATAGTCACTAAAGGGAAAGCAAGCCTGTGTGTGCAGAAAAATGCCCACCCCTTCCTCTCTTAAGATTCACGTCCCAGAGGGTCCTGAGAGTTCTCAATTTCTCAGAGCTGTATAAGACTTGGCAGCTTTTAGTCCCATGTAGTGAAATTCATTGCAGTATGAAGTCATCCAAAGACGACTTGTGTTGGTGCTTCAAGAAACAGAGGTTTATATTCTGTAAAATGTGAAGAAAATATTTAGCCATTCAAGGTAATGAAAGAGCAGCCAATTAGTTGCTGTATAAGCTGACTACATGGTGGTGTCTGGAGCAAATTCCCACTGCTCTCTCTGCACCTGCATTGCAGTAGTTCCTAGACATAGATTTTTTAATTGCTTTCCTCTTAAAGTCCCCTTTCGTCACTGCCAAAAGCAAGATTCCAGGTGATACGAGCAAGTCATATACATTGGTATGATACATGTTTCAGTCATAGGTAACTCTTAAGTAGTGGAAAAAAAGGACAAAATGAATGATACAAATAAACAAACTAACTTAACCTAGCATGTGACTAGTCAAATCTAGACAAGAAAGAGTCCAGCTGTACAAAACAGAAGTGTCCCTTGTGATGAGAGATGAGCAATGCATATTGGGTGTGCTACTGATTTTGAGAACAATCATTCTATTTTTGGACAGTTGTGACCAAGTATGGCAAAATATCTCTTAGGAAAGACTATTACAGTACTACCCATTATTTCAGCTATACTTAATATTCTACCAGCATTTGCATGATAAATCTATTTCTAAAGGCTACAACAAGGCTGTAAATGTTCATTCAGTGTCAAAGACAGCTGTGATTAGCCATTTAAACAATTTAGAAATAGAAGCAGAAGTTCACATAAAGAGTCCCCAACTCTGACACTTTTATGCAGGAATTCAAAAGGTGTACAAGTACTGCAGGGATGGGACATGCCCCTGGTGTGGGTTTGCACAGAACATAGAGCAATGTCTCTGTCTATTCTGTTTTGCAAGAGGGCTGCAGAGTTGCCTTTAAGACTCAAAACTTCTGATTATTCAAACTCTCTGAGCCATCGGAAGTCCCAGCTGGAGTGCCATGAGTGGTCTCTGAGGACTAAGTAGGCAGTTTGAATGACCCAAATTGCCTGGAAGAGCCTGATTTCTATGAGGCCAAAAGACTGATGCCATCACCCTTCCCCCTTTTGTCTTTACATTCTCTTGTTAGTCGTCTTCAAGACCTCGGTTGGCACAAGAGGCCCAGTGTCGCCTGGTTCCAGAGGACACCTGTGTCTGTTCTTCACATGGGAAGAGTACACCTGGCACCACAACTTTGCCAAAGCCTTACTTGTGTAATGAACTCATTGCCAGGGAATATGTCACTAGTGCTACATTAGGGCAGAAAAGCTGGAGGAGGTTCTGGCATGGTAAGTACAGCTGCCCTTGCTCATGGATGATACCTGCTTCTACACTGAGTATAAAGTTTTTTAGAATTCATTGGTTTTGCCATTCAGTTTATGCTTTTATGTCAGGCTGTCTGTGAGGTAAAAAATAACAACTCTCAGCTCTCTGGAGAGGACAGAAGTGAAACATCTGGTATGCTCATATAGATTCAGGCCTTCTCTCATCTTTGATAAGCTGGCAGTGCACTGAAGCATCAGTCAAGATCATACTACCAGTGTAAAGGACCAGCCTCTCTCCAGAAACGTTGTAAAATCTTTCTTGGCATGATCCTCATCCTCAAACAGGCACCACTTATCCCTGGAGCACTCCAGCCTGTAGTCCTTGCATTGGAACAATGAGTTCTCCTCTGTCTCCTTCTGCCAGCGGGCCCCAGCTCACAGATAGGACTCAACTGTTCATCTTCAGGCCATCACCACTTGACAGTTGGCTATGTGCCCTCCAGCTGAATCGTACACGTCTGCCAGCTTATGTGGAGGAGGGCTTGTTCCAGGCACCCAGCCCAGATCCTACAGAAGAAAGTTCTTCCTTCCTCCTACTGGACAGGAAGCAGGATTCGGACCCTGGTGAGTCTGGTTTTGGATGTCCTGTATTTGGGAGAGGGAGGAAAAGTTGAGGTACCTGTAGGTAATTTTAAAAGGAACAGCTGTGAAGCTGTAGTCACATAAAACAAGGTAAGGACAAGGACAAGCTAGGATCAGAGAACTGTGTCTTTTGCATAATCTGGAGCTAGCACCTTAGAAGTCATTTTGCTCAGAGGAGGAGCATGTTGTTTAGCTATCTAGAAAAAATGTGTCTGCTGTACTACTGCCTGTGTGAAAGTGACCTGTCTCTAGTCAGAACAGTCAGTTAACAGTGACAGCCTTGTCCCTTGCTTTCTTCACAGAGTCAGCAGGCAGAGTGGCTCGGTATGATGGATTCTCCTGTGTCCCACTCTCTCTCCACCAGAAGTCCAGGCTGCAGAAGGCGCATCAACTGTGTAAGATCTGCAAACTCCTGGCTCCAATACAATTGCCACTAGCCCATAACAAAGCTTACCGAGAGGGTGAATGAGCAGGAAGCATAGAGGCAGGACCATGTAGAGCAAAGATTTGGTGCAGCTGGGAACCCCTAAGATAGCAGAACCTGATGGGGTATGAGGAGTTCCTGGCACTTCTCACTCCAGACATGAGAGCTTGACTACCAGTTTCCTGGGAAACTGCATAACCACCTATCCTGTGGAGGCAGCCAGGCATCCCACACCGCTTCCAAGCAGAGAAAGTGTTTATGGTGCCTGGTCTGCTGGCTCACTTGTGAGCTTTTGTATTCTCCATTCTAGGATGCAGCTTCGGAGAAGGCACCTACAAACTCACCAATACTGGTAGTGGAATGTTCATAGTCTTTGGTGGGACTGAATGTCACAGTATTCTCTCTTTGTTAGTGTTTTTTGTTGTTGTTATTGTCATTGACTTTGGCATTTGGAGGAGGTGCCCTGTCACAGACTGGTAATTCTAATTAAAGTTGGAGACATTCTAATCTAATGAGGAAGTGGCTCACAGGCCATTATTACAGGGCAGAGAAGACTAGAAATCTTCATATTTATAGTGCATTTCAACAGACATATGCTGGTGCTACAGGTATATTTTTTTATCAGGCTACCCTTAAGAACATGGAATATTTTTGTTCTCGTTTTCCCTGTCATTAGCCAGAGGGATAAAGGCCAAAGAAACCCCCTTGATGCATTAAATTTGTCTGAATTTAAGGCCTCCCTCAGTAAGGATGGCCAGTTTCCCTGTTTTGTGTGGCAGGACTGTGCCTGATCTCATCTGGTCCTAGTGAACAAGGGTAGCTTGTATGTAAATTTAAGTATGGGGCAGTTCTATGTGTGGACCCTTGATTGTGCTGGCTGCAACAAGAGCAGCTGTCCCATTTTGAAATGTCTTCTCTTTTTGCTTATCAGTGTCCTGTTGTTGTAGGTAATCCATGGAGTTAAATGTTGGTTGGTTTTCAGGTCTACTCCTTGCCAGCGGCTTTTCTATATAAGGCCAATACAGTTGCCTTGCACTTGTCAAACAGGAAAACAAATGTAACAAATAAAGGGTTTTTGCACTGTACAGTGTGTGACTGTTCTCTGTACTTGGTGTCCTTTGAGACTCTTAACTTTATGACTGCCTCATCCATCCTATGGAGTCTAAATGCCCGTTGTCCCAGAGTTGTGGGACAGTTCTGGAGTGGACTGCCAGTTTCTTACAGAGACAAGTGTGGAATTTGGCATGGACTGGTGGGACCTGATTCTGCAGCAAAGCTACTGTAGTGAGGAAAGAGGCAAATGTTAGCAAATGCGTGACTGGTATTTTCTGGGCAAAACTGTGGACTTGGCAGGCATCTGGGACATTTGCTACTGCTCCTTATGTAGAGTGCTGAGCAATTCTGTAGTTCCCCACAACCCTTGGGATGGATCAAGCTTTTCTAAGTTTTAGTTACAGAGTTCAAACAAGAATTTTCCTACATTAAAAAGGAATACTTTGACTGAGCAGACATAGGGAACTTTGGTATGGTTAACTCTTAACAAAGCTGCTGTCCATTTTCATGGCGGTTAGAGAAAGAATAGTCTGTTGTCTCCAAGTCTTCTCCAGACAGTGATGAAAACATATGAAAACAATATGAAAAAACAGGGAAAGAATTGTTTAAAAGACCAAAACAGGACTTTGAAAGGGTTGGAAAAACAGGTGAGTCTGAATTTGCAAAACAAAGCTGGTGCACCATGCTGGCGTAGGGAGATTTTGGCGGCAGACGGGCTTTGCAGATCACACTTTTTTGCAGGTGCTCTGTTAGCAGGGCTGTGTCCAGGGTTGCTACTGGCCAATGACTGGAGTACATCATCCTCTGATAGCCTTAGAAGGATTGTTAAGGGCTTCCCATTGTCTTTGCAGATATTTGCATCAAGATCATGTCACAGGCAATGCCATTCAGCAGAAGCTGATGACTGAAACTCCTGGGCACTGTGGTCACTAGAAAGGATCATAGATGCTGCTGGCAACATTGGAGAATAGATAGCTTTGCCAGTGATGAAGGCAAGTACTTCTACTCTCATGCAGTGGGAATTTCTGTTCTGTGGCTGGAACAAGGTACCAGCCTGTCCCAGGAAGTACAGGCTGGAGCTCTGAATGTGTGTGAGAAGTACTTGGTTTTACCTATGGAGTTTGTACCTCACCATGGGGATTTCTGAAGGCTGAGTGTGTGATGGGTTTATATCACTTATCATCATAATGATAATTTCTTTTCTCCAGTAGCATTGAAGGGGAAAACACATCACATTTGGACTCTTGCTCGTTACTGGGTCTCTTGGCTTTGCACATCTTTAGTGAGGAATTAAAATTAGTACAGCCATGGCCTTGCAAGCCTGACAGATCTGCTGACAATGTAGGAGTTCAGAAGCCCTTAAAATAAACCCAATGCCAGTCACTACAATGCTGATGATTGCACTTTTCTATTTGCCTGGCCCTCCTTGGAGCCTTTACCTTGCTCCTGCTTTTACTGAACCTTGCAGATATTCACCAGTCATAGCACAGTAATGCAGCAAGGTCAGTGCGAAGGCAGGAGGGCACCGCCAAACTGAGTCCTGCTTGGTGGGTAATGTGATTACCTATGAAACAGGTAGATGCTAAGAGAGCTGAGTGGAGCACACTGAATTGTGGAGTATCTGGGAATCCTCAAGTCTCCCCTCTGATATAGTACTGAGATGCTGAACATACGGTCAGTAATGTAGACACAAAGTGGGCAATTGGAACCTGCAGCTCCACAGTAAGGTCCTTGGGGGGTTGTATGTACCAGTGCAGTGCAGGTCCAGGCAGTTCACCCCGGGTATTTGATTGGACTCTGTAAAAATCCAGGTTTAGTAAGGGTGGTAGAAATAGGTAGGTAGTAGGTTTTGTTACCTTTTTTGTGTCAGATTTCTTAAGGCAAAGTGACTGTTTATAGTCATGAGTTATGAGAGTAATCATGAGAAGCACAGGGCCAAAATGGAGCCTAAACAGCTTCAGCTGGGATGGTGGGGGGATGTTGGCTTAATGTTCTCAAGGTGTTCAATTAGGCCCAACTCTTCCAGTTTCTGGTTGAATGTCTTAAATATTACACTATGTTAAATATTTGATGCTTGCCTATATACTGCAGATGGGTAGTGGCCAAGTCTTTTCTTCCTTTGAAAGAAAGTGGCTCTGTCTTTCTGTCTTTTCAGCTGGACTGAACATGGTACCTTTGGGGCACAGAAGGTAAACTCAGAGCAAGCTAACAAATTACACGTCTATGGGGATGTAAGCATATGAGTCTGAATTACTGCCAGCAGAGGCACTAGCTGATTCTGGTGAGGCAGCATGGTGTCAACTTTAGATGTGTGCACTCTACAGACCTCTAGATGCTGTTTTGGTTTCCTGCTGTAAAGTAAGATGCCTGTGACATCTCAGGAGGCTGTGCAGTTAAATAGGGTGTCTGAGGCTTGTTCACTTGGATTTATTAAATTGCCTGTCTGTAGAGAGTGAGTAGTAGGACTCCTGTACTTGATAAAGGGAGTTTTGAGGACAGACTATTAATAACTGTTGAGTGTTTACGTAAAGCCTTCTTTATTAATGTTTTCTTAGATGTAAGAGTGTCCAAATACTTACTTGCTTTTTATATATGATTATAAAAATATACTTACAGAAAACATTGGTAGGGGGCCAACTCTGAGATCATTGTGCAGTGTGGCTGTAGTATCAGACCAATAGTTTTTTTGAGAAGAGAAGGAAAAAGTTCTGGCCAAATTTGTACAAGGTAATTACCATGAAAATAGCAAAACGTCTTAGATCTAAATATAGGGATTGTGATATTTTACAGAGCTAAAGACTGTTCTTTACAGCTAATTTTTTAAATCAAAATATAGACTCAGAAAGGAAAAAAGGGACAAAAACCAGTCCCGGACACTGGTACATGAAAACCAAAACTAACTTGTAGGTTAAAATTCCTAGAATCTCATTGCACTCACTAATACAATAATCTGGATCTACTGTTTTTCCTTGGGTTTGTAAGTGCCCTTTGGAAAGTACCTAAATATAGTTCAGATAATTTACTGTAACAGTTCTGATAATTTGCTGGGTAAATATTCCGTGTCTGGAAATTTCCATACAAGGTGTTTTGGCTGCAGCCATGAGGAATTAGGGAGCAAGGTGTTTATACCTCTAGTCTGTATGAAGTTTATGAACTATAATAGAATCTTGATCAGGCTCTATAAATCAGAATGCTTAAAAGTGAAAAAGGTTTTCCCTTTTAGATGTCCTGACTAAACCCACCTTAGGCAGCCTCAAGGCACAATATGAAGTGGGAGCTACCTCTGGTACTGAGTTACATTTACTTTAAAAACACATCCATAAAAAGCACTATAGAAGATCCTTCATTTGTGCTAAAAAGGAAAATCTCTCCAAAGTTAAGGAGCTGTGGGAGATCTTACCTAGGGTACACTCAGAGACAGAATTTCCATCTCATTGCTCAGTGACCCTGACACTGTCAGGTGCTGAATACCTTCAAGTTCCTTTACTGTCAGTGAGAAAAGACTTACACCTCTTAAGATCAGGCCTTTGGTCTTTGGTATTTGCACACATGTTGTCACTATACGTGCGATGGGATGGATGCTTATGTTTGTGCCGAAACACTTAACACTGCAGGTGTCCTGGAAATATTTGTGATAGAGACTGAAGGAGCTTTTGCTTTGCTTACAGGGTAAGAAAGGCTTTACAGCTTCTCTGGCATTTCATTTTGAGATATCATCCTAATAATTATGGCTTTCTGTTTCTTCTCATGCTTAACATTTTCTAGCTTCCAGCTGAGTCACTGGTGCTAGTTATCTCTTGGTGACTAGAGACTCCTCACATGTCTTCTCTCAAATAAGAGAATTCATAGTCTCCTGCCACCCTCAGGGTTGTGATCCACTCACTCCCTTCAGTGCTCCTATATCTCTGGAGCCTCATGTGCTGCTGTGCAGACTCCATGGGTCTCAGCCATGCGCCTGGTCAGCATGAGGCCCCACCAGCCCTCCCCAGCAAGTGCAAGTTCTGCAGCTTGCCCAGGGTGCCGATGCCCAAAAAAGGGACTGGAGGACTTGCACACTGTATTGAGTCAATGTTCTCTGCCCTGATCTGCTCAAGATTTCTGTTCTAATGTATTTTCCTTTTTGAAAGGCTGATTAGTAAGTATGGCAATTCCTAGTACTAATTCAGTGACTTTAACCAAATAATAGGCAACTGCTAAGACTTTTCTCAAGGGATAGTGTACTTGAACGCTATAAAAGATAAATGGCATATATTTTTCCACTTTGGTATTTTCTTTGCTGAGTATACCTGTGCATTTATATAATCATAAAGCCAGCACTAAATGTATTTCTGTTAAATTTTGAGGTTTCTCTTTTTTAACTCATTGCAAATTGTATTACTGGAAACAAGAAGTACATCTGGACTGTAACTAGCATGATCTAGTTTTTCTGGTTAAGTGTGGACATCTATATGCAGTGTGTTCATGTGCCTTGAATGTGAACAAGAATGTTACTTGCATTAGTGCATGTATTTCATGACCTTTCAGAATTAAATGGAGAAGACAGCCTTTCAGGAAGCCGTAACGTCTTTCTGTATGGACACAGCGCCCTGTTGTGCACATGATGTTTGATTTCTTTTCAATTATGAAATTTCTTACCTTCTGGTATATGTTCTTTTATTCTTTTTTTATAAAGGAGTAGGATTAATCTTAGTATGTAAGGGACACAGTTCTTTAACTCATAGTTGTGTAAAATTCCCTGCATGGAGATTTTTTTTTTTTAATGTGACCAGTGTAACTTGATGTATTTATAAGGCTGGAACTTTCCTCGTTCAGTGGGAGAAGTTGTAAATACAATTTTGTAACAGGAGAACAGATTGCTTGCTATATGAAATTGGAAAGATTCGCTGGAAGACCTATTTCTGTCCTTAGAATAATAATATAGAACTATAGATTGGTATAGTATAAGAATTGCAGAATGTGAAACAGAATAATATTATCATAAATACTAGGCTTTTTCTGGTCTAGAAATTAAATTAGGATTGATAAACGTAAGTGGTCTTGTCTGAAGTGTAATCTTAACCTGTAAACCTATTTCAGGCTTACTGAATCTTAAGTTGATTGAGGTCACCCCTTCCCCCAGTCAGTGGATTTTATTTCCTCAACCTTAAAAAACTGGCTGGGGTTCGGATATTGGGACCCAAAGTAAAATCCAGTGCACTGAAATCCTTAGAGGCTAAAATCTCACCAACCCAGACAGCAATACAGCAAATTTACTTTTCCAGGACTGCACAACCTAGTAAACATCTCCTTTTCTAGCCTGAAAGCTTCCTGGATTCCTGTTATGAGGAGATAAGCACTTACCTCTTGCCTAAACTGTATTTGCAATTGGATTTAAGGAGAGAATCATTTATACCTCAGCTGTGTCCCTCAAGAAGCTCCAGACAGTCAAAAATTTAAATGACTGTTCCAGACTGTATGCCTGTTCATTTTCCCAGGCTCTCTGAACAACACCCAAAACTCTCAGCTCCTGTGATGCTTAAGCGTGAGGGCTGGATCAAGGCTGATGCCACAACAGAGCAACATTTCTTCTACTACATCCCTAAATATAGCTCTTGATGGAGCTGGATTAGCCATGAAGAGAATCTCTCACTTACCATGCGTCTGTTCATGGAGGAGGTTTCACCAGATGTGAAATGAAGACAGACAATGGTGCCAGAGTTGGGATGAACATTCAGGTGCAGGTATTGTTCCTTTGGGTTTCAGCTGTTCAGTTGGGAGAGGGGGTGATGTGTAGCAGAGCCATTCTCGCCTTTCTCCTGTTAATCAGCACTATCCTTTAGAATGTATGCAAAATCAGAGCATAAACAAACCTGTGAACTCAATACTGTATTCCCTATAGCTCTGAACTCATGATGCATTGTACCCTTTGCCTATAGGAGGTATCATGTGATAAAGCTTCAAAAAGCACCCTACACCAAACATCTTTTCCTTTTTGTTGTTGCTACTGTTTTTTTGATGATTAATCCCTGTGTACAATACTCCACAATCCCCTCATAATTCAGATGGATTTTCTGTTTTCATAGTACTTCATCTCGTGCAGTATGTATATTCAGTTGTTGGCATGACTATAAGCATTGAACCAGTTCCTGAAGTGATGGAAATAGTCTGCGGTGCCTCAGCAATTCGATACCGGGAGTTCATCTATAGTGTAGTGTGCTTCATCTGTAGTGCCCATATTAATTCAAAATATCCCATCTATAAATTAGCAACATAAAGCCTTTTTATTTTTATTAAGTGTTGTTAGATATATCTCTCCTAGAAGAGATGGAGAAGAAGAGCTTGCTTTCATCAGTCTGCTTCCAAATGTTCTTCATAAACTCAGTGACTCCAGCTTGGAGTCTGGTGGCACATATATGTAATGTTAGCAAAACCAGCAGGGCTCCAGATCATTAGTGTTACTTTAGTAGAAAATTAGAAATATTTGATCCAGTTGAGCAGTATTGTCAAGGTGTTGAGCACTCTTGGCTTCCAGGAACTGTAAAGAAAAACTGAATTAGCTAGGTTGACCAGGCATTAATTAATCAGGATAACTCATAAGCCATTTAGCAGAGTAAAACTGAGCAGTATTTGAGTGGTCAGATATCACTATATAAGATAGTGCTCTAACTCCCAACAGAAAAGTTGTGTATCTAGGGTAGTACATGATGATTTCTTGCTTGATGGATGAGTAACCTACAGGATGATGAAATAAGTGGTGAAAAAGTCTTTAAATTGAGTCTCTTTTAGAAAACCTATATTTTTTTGATGAGCAACATGCATTATTTAGCTAATTGCTACTTTAGTCCTTTTTATGGATACTAATTATAGGAGTTTGAAGAGTATGTTGGAAAGAAATATATATCTTGTTCATCACTGCCATGTGCACTCTAGCATGGGAAGATGGGGGCAAACACACCTTTTTAGGTCAGAAGCTACTCTGAGAATTCTGCAACTGTTGAAAGAAGATGATTTCTTTCTGAGAAAATGATGATCTGTACTCACCGAGTCAATGAGAGCTGAGTCATGATTATGTAGCAAATAGCTGCTGCACTTTAAGGTACGATCAGCCCTATAATAGAAATGTCAGATGAATTACATATACCCACGCCTTCAGTCACACCAGTAAAAAAACGCCATTATACCTCAAACCCACTTTTATCAATGTGCTGCAGTCACTTGGAGAGCAACTGTGTTATAGTGAGTTGAATCAGTCTGCATGGGGTAGGAGGAGAGCTAGGACATCTTCTGCAATAGATCTTGGGATTTCGAACTCCATCCCAAAAGAGGTCATAAAGCCTATCTGAATTTAGGAACAAGATACACATTTTTAACAGAATTACACTCCTGTTTGTGTTTAGCAGTACATACGCATGCTAATGTACAGCTCAAAAGAACAGAAAAATGTTTTTTTTCTCTTGTGGAAGTCACATTGCTTTATAATTTTGTTTATCATTTATGTACTTGCTTTATCACTGAAAATGCGGGTTAGCATTTGGATTATACAAGCCTTTCACTTAGGTGTAAACACAGACATATGCAAAGCCTGTGCAGGCTCTGTGTGTCAGAGTATCTCAGACTCCCACCTGCTCTCCCCATGTTCCTAAAACTCTTGTGTGGTGTTGGGTTTAGGTAGCAGCTCTTGAAGCAGTATCTGTGGCTCTGGGTCTATGCAGGACTTACTTCCATCTGACCAGCCTGCCAGGTAAATATAGAGCATGTGGCCAGATGTGCTTGGAGCATAAAATTGCAAATGGTCCCAAGACATTGGAGTTCACAGACAGCAGGCACCCTTCCTGTCTGCTTGTTCGCAGCTGTATAGGCATAATGAGGGACTTCAAAAGGAAATGATTGGCTTTTGGATTGGATCCCTGAAGTTTCCATCAGTTCCTAAGGAGTCAGAACTGTACCTGCAACAAACAAAGGCATTTGTGTCTTCAGAAGCTTTGCTGAGCCATATAGTGGAATAATCTCTGACATAGTTTTGTTGAGATGTGTTTTTTGTGGACAAAGAGATTATAAATTCTTACTAAAAGAAGAATCATGTGAAAATGGAGATTACATTGGAGATAGTATGTCCAAAATTCTGCACACTCAACAATGATAAATTATACCATTTAACATATCAGAAGCCCTATTAAGCAGTATTTTAAGAGGATGCCTACAACTCATAAGTTCTATAAATTAATGAAAGCATTAGAAACCAGAGTGTAAAACTCAATATAAAAGGGAATGTATTTTTAAAGAAAAACATGAGGATATAGAATGGTTTATGTGTTTAGTCCATGCATTCCCCCATGAAACAAGTATTTCTGTCAGTGAACAGGAGAATTATGTGATTGTGGTCACTTCCATAATTCATTTGAATACATTTGTCATAAAATATGTCAAGAGGAGATGCATTGCACCCACTGCTTCTAATGTTGGCAGGACTAGAAAGGAGATGGCATTTCACGTACTGAGGAATGCCGCTTCTGAGACTAATAGTGAGTCTAATGCCTTTTCACACACTAGAAAAGAAAGCAGAAAATACTGGTAGTGTTTCCTCACATACTTTCTGGTTTTGTTGTTAGAGAGCCTCTGGTAGATGTAATAGTAGCTATAAAAAATTGGAGCCGTGGACTTAGGTCTTTGCATCACAAGCAGCAGAAGTTCTTGACATTCCTTATCATCTGCACTAGACATGCCTTTACCAGGTATTAAAAATTAACCTAATCCTGCAGCTGAGTCTCCTGGGAGTTTGTATGCCTTTGGGAGTTCTGCGGTGGCAAAGGAAAAATTAAAAAAATCAGGGAAAAATAACAACAACAAAAAGCAACTAACCTTGACTGAGCAATCAGTTTCTCTTCCCCTAAGTCTATGGGAAACTTTTCATTTTGTTTTTCTACCAGAGTTGGAAGCAAACTCCTTGCAATAGCAGCTCACAGTTCAGGCTGTTGCTCTGAAGTCTCTGGTTATCTTAAAAATCTGTTAGGGAACATGAAACTCCAGAAGTCTGTCATCCCCTTAAGACCTTGCAGGTTGGGGCTCCTTAGCTCCTACACCTTTCCCCAGAACAACTCAGACTGTCAGGGACTCTATTCCTTTTCTGGTGTCTGGGCTGCATGATGATATCAAATCTGGCTTCTTTCTTCTGAAGCTTTGTCTACAAGACAGAATTTCACTATCACCACTATGCCATTGTCAGTTCACAATGTGCCTTACAATGCAAAGTCAGTATTACAAACCCAGTAGCTACAAAAATTCCAGAAATAGTTACATGACTTTTCCTCTGACTGGGGATAGCCATTCTGTTATCCACTGTTGCCACAGCAGTTGCTGCAGTAGTCACAGTGTCACTACAGCAGCAGTGCTGAACAAAGGTACCACACAGACACAAAGATGCTGTGGATCTTCCCAGTGCAGTCATCTGTCATTGATGGCTTATCTCCAAAGCAACACGTGCATTGCCTGAACAGTGTCTTATCCCATTCCCACCATCATTTGCAGAACTCAGCTGTGGTGTTACGTGTCTAGCCTCAGCTCCAATTCTTCATTCATCAGCTCTTCTTCCTAGGCTCGACAGAGAGACACAGAGATAGTGGAAAATAGTACCAAAAAAGGCAGGGTTTAGTTGCATTTTTCTTTCCACTTGGGAAATTACTCTGGAAAATTCAAAGGAGACAGCAGAACCCACAATGAACACATAGATACATAGTACACTGCACGTCCTCACTGTTTTTCTGAAGTTCAGCTGTTGCCAGTGAACATCTACCCGACTTGTGAAATCTGAAAACAGATCACAGATCTGAGATAAGACAGATGAGGTAAAACTCAATATTAGTTATTTGCTACGAAGAAAGAAAGCTGTCTCAGAACTCGTGCTCTTTTCCCCATTTTAACCTTTTTTTCTGGCATAGAACATACCCAATGGAATAATGGGTGAAGACAACCAGCCTGCATCAGGGTAAGAAGACATATAGAGTGATCTTCTCCTTTGGACCTGGGCCTCAGCAGACCCTTCCTGTAAATGCTAGAAGAAACTGAGGACATAGAGAAAGTAACTAAGCTAAAACCATGGTTAAATTCCCAAGAAAAATGAGATAAGTGTTTAACAGTGAAAATGATAGGAATTAGGACAAAACAAAAGGGATTAATTTTTTGCCTTTTGCAGAAATTGATCCCTGTGTTGTACCCTCAAACAGTTCAACGATAACAGCACTTGCATTGGTTTGTCAGTGTGCACAGAGCCTCTCCTGTCATGGGATTAGGAACGGACCGTCTGGAATTGGCTTTACAGACGTCACACATCAGGTTTTGTTTTAAGGATTTTTTTGGCTTGTGTTTTGAAATTTTTTTTTCTTTTTTTAAGGCTGAGAGGCTTTTTTTTTTTTTTTTTAACAGAAAGCTACCAGCAATATCTAATCATGTTTCTGTCTTGAGTTTTCACAGTGTGAAATATACATAGGCAAGTATTAGTTGTCACACATCCCTTTGGAACTTTTCTGCTTGTATGTGAAAAAAAAGCATGTCAGTTTTATACAATTAGTCTACAACCTATTAATTCCAAATTAATAGCATTATTTTTTTCTAA
The DNA here is from genome assembly GCA_033124195.1 of Coracias cyanogaster. Taxonomy (NCBI): domain Eukaryota; kingdom Metazoa; phylum Chordata; class Aves; order Coraciiformes; family Coraciidae; genus Coracias; species Coracias cyanogaster. The sequence goes on along the minus strand of JAVSBS010018906.1, from coordinate 26,538 downwards.
GTTTGTATATGTATTTCTGTCTTCCCTACCTGTAGCATAGTTACTTTCCTGTCTTAATTTTCCCATTAGTTATTGATCAAATCTCATCCGCAGTTTATAAGAACTGAATGGCTCAGCACATGGGTTATAAGCCAGATCTGGACCCAGGTTGATATAAATTCCATTTTCTTTTGTAACCTCAGTACACTTCCAGATCCCAGCTTTTCTGGGCAGCCTGTTCCAGCTCCATCACCCTCAAAGTAAAGAAGTTTTTCCTCATGTTCAGATGAAACTTCCTGTGTTCCAGTTTGTGCCAGGACCCCCTTGTTCTGTCACTGGGCACCACTGAAAAGAGTCTGGCCTCATTCTCTTGACACTTGCCCTTTGTATATTTATAAGCTTTGATAAGATCTCTTCTTCTCTGGGCTAAACAGACCCACGTCTGTCAGCCTTTCCTTGTTAGAGAGATGCTCCAGTCCTTTAATCATCTTTGTAGCCCTCTGTTGGACTCTCTCCAGTAGTTCTGTGTCTCTCTTGAACTGCGGAGTCCAGAACTGGACACAGTACTCCAGATGTGGCCTCAACTAGGGGAGAGTAGAGGGGGGGAGTACGTCTTTTGACCTGCTGGCCTTACTCTTCTTAATGCACAACAAGATACCATTTGCCTTCTTGGCTACAAGAGCACACTGCTGGCTCATGGTTAACTTGTTTTCCACCAGGACACCCAGGTCCTTCTCTGCAGAGCTGCTTTCCAGCAGGGCAAACCCTAACCTGTACTGTTGCATGGGGTTATTCTTCCCCAGGTGCAGGACTCTACACTTGCCCATGTTGAACTTTATTAGGTTCATCTAGATAAAAGGAAATAATCTGAGAATGTCCATCAGTATAAGAATGATGGTCGCATTAAGATAATACATTTCCGGTCAAAGCACTTCACAAGCCTTAATCCTTACAAGCATAGGCCTCACTAGGATTAAGTTAATGATCATGTTACAGCACAGCGCACAGCAGTGGCAAGGATACACGGAATTTTTTTACAGTCCAAAAAACCATACAGATAGGAGATGTGCTTTATTGTCTTTTTGCCATTTAATATCCTACTTTCAATTTGCTCCCATGTAAAAAAAATCAGATTCCAAAAATGTCTCTGTCAGATTTGCTCTCATTGATGGCAGAATTTGTCTCCTCATTGACTGTTAATTTAGCTTTAACACTGCTTTTCTACAGCAATTTATAACTTCACTGTTCTTGTTTTTAAGTTACATGAGATTCTTAGTTGCTAAACTGGTGATAGGAGTTTACATTAAGGGAAATCTGGTCCTGTGTACTTAAGGTATATAAAATCCTTGTAACAGTTATTTTTGACACTTTGATCTCTCAAATTCAAAGCCCCGTGAAAAGTCTGACTGCAGTTCTGACACTTTCCTACTGTAACAATGAAAAACTGTAAGAGTGTTCTGAATTTGAGGAGTTTTTGCTGTTCATAGTTTGCTAGTCATGCTTGATGTACTTAAGAAATGAAGTGGTAAACTCCTGCCTTGATTTGGGGGGATTTGTTCAGAGAAATACAATTTTACTTTTAAATTTTGCTGGGAAAGACTATTTGGAACACTTAGAAGACAGAGCACCTGGTACAGAATATAATTGCAAACAGCCATAAGCAACGTCATAAATTTTTATGCTTACCTTACATTATTGGATTTAACCTGACCTGATGCAGTATTTTGTTACATAAATGATCTGACATACAAAATTAAAACCAGTTCCATTTTGCATCTTGAACAACTGGTAATAAGTTATTTGAAATATGAAATGTAAAAGCAAAGTAGCGTAGCCTGTTTGTGAAAAAGAAATAGTTTGTGATTAAAAACCTTTAAATTATGTTTGCTTTCATCCTTTATTTTATGAAACTCAAGAATGAGAACAATTTGCAGTACATAAATGTACTTTTAAAGGCTGCTTCATTATGTACATTATTTTCTAATTTGTTAATATTTATTTTTATTTGTAATCTAAAAGACCTTAATTGACTTGAAGGAATTCTGGATTGAACACATTATGAAATTATTACCATTAGAAATTTTACACATCATTTAAATCTATGTGAAGAAATACAGCATCATCAGAATGTAGCAATGGAATCTGGCCATCTTAGATTGTGTCTGTCTCATCTTGCACTCCATGTCTCAACCTTTTCAGCTCAGTGACATCAATTCAAAGTAAAGAATTTTCATACTGCTCTTGTTTTGGTATTCAAGAACGTAAGAGGCAGAAATACCAACATTGATAAACCTGTGTAATTTATTAGTGTGTCCATGTTTTGAAAAGCTAATGTGTAATTTGAGGGCTGGAACACCTCTCCTATGAGGACAGGCTGAGAGAGTGGCATTGTTCAGCCTGTAGAAGAGAAGGCTCTGGGGAGACCTTATTGCGGCTTTCCAGTATCTGAAGTGGCCGTACAACAAAACTGGGGAAGGACTTTTTCGAGGGCTTGTAGTGATAGGACAAAGGGTAATGGGTTCAAACTGGAAGAGGGTAGATTTAGATTAGATATAAGGAAGATGTTCTTCCCTATGAGGGTGATGAGACATTGGAACAGATTGCCCAGGGAAGTTTTGGATGCTCCATCACTGGATGTGTTCAAAGCCAGGTTGGATGGGGCCATGCGCAACCTGGTCTAGTGGAAGTGGTCCCTCCCCATGCCAGGGGAGTTGGAACTAGATGATCTTTAAGGTGCCTCCCAACCCATTCTATGATTCTATGAAAATTCAGCCTTAAAGGGTACAAGCTTTTTGAATAAGCTTTTCTATTCTTTATATTGGGTTTAAATATCTAGCACCTTGTAGTGTCTCTGAATTACCTTTGTGAATCAATAAGGACTCCAGAAAACCTCCAAAGTTCATGAAGTGCAACTGTCCAATATTTGTAAAAATAATATACCACATAGATGGAAAGAATTGAATGTTCAGATGGCTGAGTTACATCTTTGCAAGAGAATCTGAATCAAGGGATGGAGAAACTGCCAGAGATCTAAGCTGGCATCCAAAAAGATGTCAATAAATCATTCCCAAGAGCTGCATCTTAATGAGGATAACTTGATGGGAAAAGAACTTTCTGGTTTATGAATACATTGTGAAGAAATTTTCCTTTTCTATTGAAACTCAAAAACTGTAGCCCGAGTGTTTATCCAATGACTAGGAGACATTGTGAAACACTGGATGTTGAACAAATCCAGGCCAAGACTTAAGATTGACTGGATTCTGAAAGCAGAACATGGAGTTCAGCTTTGGTTTGGTCCTCCCAGAGCGATCACCACCTTGTGTGACTGAGTAGTATAATGTAAAGGCAATAAACTGTTGAGAATTTAAAGAAAATAATGAAGTCTTAGTATGACATCAGCTCAGTTGGCTCTGGGTGATGAAATATCAGTGGAGAGACAAGAAAGATGAGAGAGTGAAAATGATGATGAAGCAAGGGCAGTTCTTGTCACTAGCTTTTCTTCAAGTTGTTCCTAAAAGACTGCGTTGTGCTTGCCTCTGCAGATGGAAAAATTATTCAAGATCTAGAGATGTTTCACCATGTATCGTGCACCACAGCTGCTTGTGCCACATGGTCAGCATTAGGCTTCAGTCTGTCTCCATACCCATGCCATTTAAAATATAGGATCTGTGACAGATTTGCTCATATGACTGTTTGCAAATTTTTGATGGGGTCTTCAGGAAGTTTTAGACAATTAAAAAATTATATTCCAGTCCATGTTTCCATCTTCTTTCACTTTTCTGTGACCTTGGTGTGGTCTTTCTAGGTGATGTGAGAAGGAAGCACAGAACCACAGAGACAACTGCCTTTTCTCTGTGTGTGACACTGTACAAGGAGAATCCTTTAAATACAGATGGAAATTGTTCCTTCTCCCTCCTAAGCATGCTTACATCAGCTATGTAGATGGAAAATATGCAGATCATTGATAAGCACACTAGGAAATTTCCAGCACCAGATTTGAACTTTTATTCAACAACGGATAATCAGATAAATATTTCCTTACCTCACTGCAGCACAAGACGAAGATTACTAGCATTACACAAAATGAAAACAAGGAGAAGGAACTCTGCCATTTTATGTAGCTGCTCAAATTACTAAGAGGCAAAAACTCTTTAAGCGAAAGTTATTTTTTCTAGTTTAGTGTCAATAAATATGACCAAAAGAGCCACTTTTCAAGGGATAAATCTCTAGAGCTTGGCATAAAACTTCAAAAAAGGCAATTTGTACTGTTTGCTTCAACTATAATTTTCTTTCTTTATGTGCAAATCAGTCTAAGAACTTCCATACATAATTCATATATGTGAGTAAATTTATTTATTTTGATGGCATGAACAATATTGTCTAAGTAGAAAAGGCTGTGAAAGCATAGCTACTCCGTAGGATCATAAGATAGGATTCATTATCTTCAAATGTATTCTGTATGTTGTCAATGGATGATTTGATGTAATGCAGCTCCATTGCCAGTGCTCTTTATGCCACAGAAGCTTTAAAAGGCATTATCTGGCTAAAAGACAGAGATGGTCTTACTTAGATCTCTGCTTATTATCTAACCTCTGAAAGTGAAGGGAGAAAAAGCTTACAGACCTTAAAGGGTATTTTATTTTAAAGGAAGATATTTTAAACCATTAATTTAAAGCTGAGAAATCTTCCATTGGTCATGGGATGTTGATATATGAAGGGTTTTGTTTTACAGTTTTATAATTTAAATTCCTACCAACTGTTACTATTTTGCTAGCAACATTTTCAGCCTACTTAATATAAATGTCTTCCTTAGTTCACAGTAGACTAATATGTGTGTCAGACATACTAGCAAGTCAAAGAGAGACGCCTAGATAGAGTCATAGAATCATAGCATAATAGAATGTATTGGATTGGAAGGGACCTCTAAAGGTCATCTAGTCCGCCCCCCCCTACAATAAGCAGGGAAAGATAGAAAACAGTGATGTTATATATCCTAAATACGACCACTTTTAAAAAAAAAAAACAGTCCAAGTAACTTTTCAGTGGATTCCCCAGTAATGCCAAAGGTTCAGTGATTCAATATTTCTCCATTCCTGGGGCTGCAACCCCAGTAGTCATCAGAAGTGCTGGGGCCTGAGCTGTGAGCCCTGAGTTGGAGTTGACCTGTGGATGAGTCACAACCTAGCAGAATGTTTTGTTTCCTCATTGGCTTCATGTTCCAGAGGCAGAACCTGGCCCACCTGTGTCTCTGTGGCTAGGTGGTCGTGGTTGGGGTGGTGGGTGAGGCCAGGGCTACTTTAACCAGAAGCTGAGCAGCCAGAGGGGCTTCCTGTTGGGTGTGGCTTGTGTTGGGGATGGTTGCGTCTTGCTGAGCTCTCTTAGAGGTGTCCTTCCATGTGAAGGGCTGCTGAGGGATCCGTCTCTGTCTGATGTGTCCAGCAGGTGATGCTGGTACTACAGTGGGCAGCAGAGGAGCTGGACCCACAGGAACCTATGGCAGGACTGTCCGAAAGAAGACTTCGGAGGGGCTATTGCTGAGTTCAGTGTTGGCCTGTGTGATCAGGCAACTGATGGCAGCATAAAATGATGATGGCTGAACCAGCACAACATCATCCTGCAGACTTTGAGAGCTCAGTCCTTCCAGCTCACACTGGGCAATGTGGTAGAGAGTGTCTGAATGAGCATTGTACAAACCACCTTGTGTTTGATAAACAGGAAATTCTGCTTCTCAGAGTGTTCTGAACTTCTCAGTACCAAAGCGATATACTGATAGTCTTATCTACATTAGGTAGAACTCAACTGCTTAAGTTGTTTCAGAAAAATTTGTGCTGATGGGTCAAGTGAGTTGACACAAGGCAAGAAGCTCTTTGGCTACCAAGTGAGGAAATGAAGGATTGCAGGGGGCTGTTGTTTACTGAAGCCTTGAAGGGGTGCAATGTTTTTTGAAGTTTCTCATGGAAGAGTTAGACAAGCGGGCAAATAGGCAGGTCAGCCACATCTTACAGTAACACTTAGCATGATTACGTAAGTTTTAATGCTTCCCTGACGTTGTTACTGTCTTCTCAGATTTGTTTGGTTGTCTGTATGAAACATCTTGTATGAGGTACGTTCATTACTATTTCACAGATGATAAGAACAAGGAATGTTCATTTGTAAGGTTATGATTTTTGTTATAGTCTCATAGTTTTGAGGTATATCATGCAGAATTTGGCTAAAGTGGTGTTATTTGAGTTTTCTCATTGAAGTTGTTTGCCCACAAAAGATGTGGTATCCTGAAACAGGTCTATTTCTTGCCCAGTGCCAATTCATTCTATCCAGAAGCTGATGTCTGAGCTGAAAATACAGAAGTCAACATTATTTAAGGCTGTTTTGATCTCCATGACATTGTTGGCTGTAACTTCTTATCCCAGTAGTATTGTCATTGAGAGTACAGGAACGACCTGCTGGAGAGTTTCCAGATAGGCTTGTGCTTGTGATTCATTATTCATTGAAGGAGACAATCTATACAGTGTTTTTAGGGTAGTCTGGTAGGATGTCCTGCTTTATTTCTCATACCTTATTCTCTTTTCTGCTGATTGGAAACAGAAACTGAGTTTTCTAAACTGAGCCTGTCTAAAACAAAAGACAAGAATATGACTTAGAAAAATGAAAGGCCTTGTTTTACAATGAGAAGTTAGTGTTATGTAAAATGAGCTGAAGTGACAAAACACAAGCCAAGAGCCATGTCCCCAGCATGCAGATGCTTGCTTACTGCTCCTCGCTCCTCCGAAGCAATAGTCAGAGGTGGTCCCAGAATGGCATTTCTCGTTGCCCTTGGATGAAGGGCAGAGCCCCAGCAGGTCATGCTGGCTTACTTAGGGAAAGAAACCCAGGTGATTCTGAATTGTCAAGGACAAAGGACATGCTTTTTGGACAAATCTCCTAATAAGTTGGTTTATTTATGATGATGTTTTATTTTTGTGATGTAAAAAGAATGAGTAGTGAGAAAGTATTAATAAACAAATTATTAAAGGCAGCTGACATAATAAAGTGAAAGAGATGAAGATAAATTTTCTACAATTATTGATGTTATTCTAATCTCTCTATTTTGTCCTTGAATATCCCTATAACAGATATTTTAGAAAATAGCTAAAGGACATTCATTTTCTCATTCTAAGCATCTCTTAGCCAAACAAATGTAATGAGTGATGGGAATCAGCACTTTATTCACTGTCCAAAATTTTAAGAAAGCAAAATACTCAGTTTATTTTTGATTAATCATATACCTCAGCTGAGAGTGATAAAGGCATCATTTTCATGGAAATATTTAGGGCTTGTGCTCTATAAGTAGTGATCGATGCTGCTGAATGTTGAATTTTGAATAATGGAGATCTTTTCTGAGGTATAGGGCATCTGTGACTTCTAGCAAAGGCCCTTATTTCTCCATTGCAAGGACTGTAGTTAAACAAGTTACATGTGCATGTGCATAGTTTTATGTGTGCAGATACTCTTATTGATTTTTAGCTTAAACTTTTAAGCTTTAATTTGTTTAATTACATTACTGAATTAAGGCCAGTTGTTAAAAAAAAGGTCTTGAACTGAATTCCTGGGGATGATATAATGTTGAATTAAAATTTATAAATCACTTATTATGAGGTCAGTCACTACGCATTATTAATTTGTACTTTATCTACTGACAAGCACAGGATAAAAGCCTCTGTACCAGAAGTCGAACAAACCTTGCTTTTGCAATGATTCCACTGTGTACCAGCCAAGGAGGAAGTGAAGATTTGGAGCCATTTTTTGTGAAATTCTCTACTGTTAGTAGGACAGAGGGCGACCCTACAACCACAATGTTGAGAGAGGGAGATATAGGCTATGAAAAGAGGGAGAAAGCAGTCATAGACTGATAGGGGAGGAAAAGGTGGTTGTAGAAGTGGAACATGACATGGTTATCTTTGTTGTTGGGGGGTTTTAAAACAAAAAAAACTCTCTTCACAATGTTTTATCTGGAATTGTGAATAAAATGTGTATGGAAGGGAAGAAACTATCTAGAGTGAGGAATATAACTACTCAGAGCTTATTTAAGTCAGGGAGTTAAAACAGAGCTTTGACACATAGCCGTTTAGTTAGAAATGTCTCCTCTGATGGAAGGAGAAAGAAATCCAAACCTTGAAAGATATTGCGCCCTTTGAGGGTCAGTATAATCCTGTCAGTATTTAAAATGGATTTCAGTATTGGTAATGTGACTGCAGTTGGTTCCGCACCAGATTCCTGGTTCAATGAACAAAACTTAAGAGTCTGTGTCACTTTGAAGATAAAATAGTCTCTCTCAGGACGTACTGTCAAACGTCTGATGAGATGAAGTGCTGAAGCTTTGAGTGGTTCTTTAGTTGTGCTTTGACTTCAGACTCCTTTGGGTTATTCTTTATTAATCTAAAGAAATCACACCTTCTGGCTATTTCACGTTGTTTGAATTGCTAAACAAGCCTGGCTGCTAGATTTCTAATTCCTAAGGAGTCCTCTAGATCATATGAATGACTTTGGGCAGTATTGCTAATAGATGAAAACCTTCTCCAGATTTAGTTACTAGAGATGTTGTCAATATTACATAAGCTTATCATGGCAATTTCTTCGGGCGCAGAAAAAGTCACAACAGCAGTATTTTACTTTATGGGGCTCAGTCTTTTTGTATTGGTTTTAATCCTCAATTCTGGACTTAATCTTCAGTTCTCCGTGCTCTTGATCCTATACTAGCCAGATACTGAAATTAATCACTGTTTAAAGTTATCTATAGTCCCTAGGTTTCTTGGTGTTGAAGTATCATTGCATAGTCTCCACATAGAGACTATGAAGGCAAATCATGGAATCACAGAATCACAGAGGTTGGAAAAGACCTCTAGGATCATCTAGTCCAACCTTCATCAAACATCTCCCTAGACCATGTCTTGAAGCACTACATATATGTTTTTTGAACACCTCCAGGGATGATGACTCCACCACCTTCCTGAGCAGCCTGTTCCAAAGGCTAACCACTCTTTCAGTAAAGAACTTCTTCCTGATATCCAATCTAAACCTCCCCTGGTGC